>OY740800.1:24103803-24388803 GCA_963514005.1 Raja brachyura | reverse complement strand
GTTTATATAGACAGAGTTGAGAGTGGACCCATTGGACGTGCCTATCCGGGCAATACCAGTATAGACCCCTGACTTCCAATCTTTCACCTGAATGTTTACTTGTTCTCCAGCTGATTTTATGCAAGATGTGTTTTTGTTCCAAGCACTTGTATGTGGAAAGAAAGTAAATTACTTAAAATTCATGAGACTATAAACTAAAAATATTGAAAACTCCAGATATTTTCTATGTTAATTCTGGTCTACAGGACCTGAGTGTTGGTGTTAATTCATGAACGTGGATATACAGAGAACAGAGGGACATGGATCTCATGCAGGTGTTCTCCTGTGACCATGTGGGTTTTCTCCGGGTGCTCCAGTTTCCTCGAACATACCAAAGACTTGCAGTTTTGCAGGTTAATTGGCTTCTGCTAAATCGTCCCTAATGTGTAGGATAGATCAAGTGTAGGGGGTGATCGCTGGGCGGCGCGGAGTCGGTGGGCCGAAGGGGCCTGTTTCCGTGCTTAAGCTCTAAAACTAAAAAAGAATATGAGGAGAGAAACTGTCCATGTTTTAGGGTTACAGTGGTTCTAATGTTTGGCAGAGTACACATCAAAATCTGCTGGTGCATTTTCAGACACACCTGAGGTCAGAAAAGGTTGTGTGAATTGTAATTTTTCTTTGTATACCAGGCTCCAAGTATTAATCCATTTTTTAGATAAATGTAAAAGATGCTGGGGTGTTTTCTGTGACACAGTTTAACGATGGTTTATCTGGAACTGCATGTAGTTGACAGTCACCCATAGTGACTCACCTCACTTTGTGTTTCCCCCAATGGACGCTCTCTTTACAATAGCGTGTGTTATCTCTCACACACACACACACACAGCCTTGCTGTAATCTACATTATACAATGCAGATTATGTTAGACGATGTATATTGTGGTGAGGCCACATTTAGAGTATTGTCTTCAGTTTTGGTCACCCTGCTGTAGGAAAGATGTTAAGTTGGAAAGGGTACAGAAAAGATTTATGAGGATATTGCCAGGACTTGCCTGAGCTACAGGGAGAGGATATACAGGCTAGGACTGTATTCCTTGGAGCATAAGAGGATAAGAAGCGATCTTATAGAGGTATACAAGATCGTGTTAGGAATATATAGAGTCTTTTACCCAGAGTAGGGAAATCAGAGAATACAGGCGGCTGAGTGGCGCAGTGGTAGAGCTGCTGCCTCGTAATGCAGACACAGGTTCGATCCTGACTACGAGTGCTGTCTGTACGGAATTGGCATGTTCTCCCTGTACTGCGTGGGGTTTCTCTGGGTGTTCCGGTTTCCTCCCACACTCCAAAAACGTGCTGGTTTGTAGGTTAGTTGGCTACAGTAAATTGGCCCTAGAGTGTAGGATAGAACTAGGTGTATGGGGTGATTGTTGGTTGGCGTGGACCAAAGGGCGTGTTTCCCCGCTGTATCTCTAAATAGGTTTAAGATGAGGGGGGAAAGGTTTAATAGGAACCTGAGGGGCAACTTTTTTTACACAAAAGGTGGTAAGTATATGGAAAAAGCTGCCAGAGGACATAGTTGAGGGAGCTACTATAATAACGTTTAAGAAACACTTAGACAGGTACTTGGATAGGAAACGTTCATAGAGATATTGGCCAAACGCAGGCAGGTGCGACTAGTGTAGATGGGACATGTTGGTCGGCGTGGGCAAGTTTGGCCGAAGGGCCTGTTTCCACGTCGTATGACTAAAATACATAGTACGAGGTGGGACTCCTGTGCATTGACAGATAATTGTTGCTGTTGCACAGATGATGCAACCTATTCCAGGCACCGGACCCGGCCAGCGGCGCAGGCGCTTTTGCACCTCGCTCCAGAGTAGCCGAGGGAGAGGGTGAAGGCCGTGGCATTGCGCCCCGTGCATTCGTTTGCGGTTGCCCCGGTGCAAGCCGCGCTGCGGGGCGGCTGCAGGAAGGCGATGCAGCGCCTGGGGACGGTGCAGCAGAAAATCCCGTGCGCCTTCGCCACCGAGCTGCGGGACGAGCCGAGCACCAAGCGGCCCGGCCAGGTAAGAGGGTGCGCTGCAGCAATGCAATGCAAGGAAGGCAGCAACATTGCACACCTCTCTCCAGAATGCATGCATTTACTAGCTCATGCGTGCAAGACAAATATCTATCATTTCCGGGGCAGAGTTACAAAGCACCGGGTTTCAGAATTTTATGTGTGACTGCTGGCTTTAATTATCGGGATTTATCCCTACTAGTCACCCCTACTCCACCCCCCCCCCCCCACGTTTCTCCTCTATGCCCCACCTGGAATCGCACCTCTATTTCTCCTCCTCCCACCGACGTTCCTTCCTCTGGCTTCACAACTCTTCAATGCTTTTGTTACACTTTCAGTGTTTTCACGTGGAAACAAGGAACTGCAGATCCTGATTTACAACACCAAAAAAGACACTAAGGGCTGGAGTAACTCAGTGGGTCTGAAGAAGGGTCCCAACCCAAATGCTGCCTCTCCATGACCTCCAGGGATTCAGATTCAGATTCAATTTTAATTGTCATTGTCAGTGTACAGTACAGAGACAACGAAATGCATTTAGCATCTCCCTGGAAGAGCGACACAGCAAATTATTTGAATAAATAACAATAAGTGTCCGGGGGGGGGGGGGGGGGGGGGGGGTGATTGGCAGTCACCGAGGTATGTTGTTGAGTAGCGTGACAGCCGCCGGAAAGAAGCTGTTCCTGGACCTGCTGGTTCGGCAACGGAGAGACCTGTAGCGCCTCCCGGATGGTAGGAGGGTAAACAGTCCATGGTTGGGGTGAGAGAGGTCCTTGGCGATGCTGAGCGCCCTCCGCAGACAACGCTTGCTTTGGACAGACTCAATGGAGGGGAGCGAGGAACCGGTGATGCGTTGGGCAATTTTCACCACCCTCTGCAATGCCTTCCGGTCGGAGACAGAGCAGTTGCCATACCAAACTGTGATGCAGTTGGTAAGGATGCTCTCGATGGTGCAGCGGTAGAAGTTCACCAGGATCTGAGGAGACAGATGGACCACCTTCAGTCTCCTCAGGAAGAAGAGACGCTGGTGAGCCTTCTTGATCAGAGTTGAGGTATTGTGGGTCCAAGAGAGGTCGTCGGAGAGGTTGACTCCCAAGAACCTGAAGCTAGAAACACGTTCCACCTCCGTACCGTTAATGTGGATGGGGGTGTGCGTGCCGCCCCTGGACTTCCTGAAGTCTACAATGAGCTCCTTGGTCTTCTTGGAGTTAAGGGCCAGGTTGTTGTCAGCGCACCATGCTGCTAAGTGCTGGACCTCCTCCCTGTAGGCCGACTCATCGTTGTTGCTGATGAGGCCAATCACCGTTGTATCATCTGCATACTTGATGATGGTGTTAGTACTATGTACAGGTGTGCAGTCATAGGTGAAGAGGGAGTAGAGGAGGGGGCTCAGCACACAGCCCTGTGGAACGCCGGTGTTCAGGGTGAGGGTTGAAGAGGTGTGCTTGTCTAACCTAACAGACTGGGGTCTGTTGGTTAGAAAGTCCAGTATCCAGTTGCAGAGGGAAGGAGCGATGCACAGATTACCGAGTTTGGCGATCAATTTTGATGGTATAATGGTGTTGAATGCTGAGCTGTAATCGATGAACAGCATTCTTACGTAAGTGTCTCTGTTGTCGAGGTGGGAGAGGGCGGAGTGAAGTGCCGTTGAGATGGCATCCTCCGTACTCCTGTTCTTGCGGTAGGCAAACTGATAGGGATCCAGTGTGGGGGGTAGGCAGCTTTTGAGGTGTGCCAGGACCAGCCTCTCGAAGCACTTGGTGATGATGGGGGTAAGTGCAACTGGGCGGAAGTCGTTGAGGCTTGCCGCAGTGGAGTGTTTTGGCACTGGCACGATGGAGGTGGTTTTAAGGCACGTGGGGACAATTGCCTGGGCAAGTGACAGGTTGAAGATATCAGTCCAGACGTCTGCCAGCTGCGCCGCACAGACCCTGAGCACGCGCCCGGGGATGCCGTCAGGGCCAGCAGCTTTACGTGCATTAGTCCTACTCAGTGCCACGTATACGTCGTAGGGGGTGAGTGTGAGGGGTTGGTGATCGGCAGGTAGCACAGCCTTGATGGCTGTCTCTAGATTGTCCCTGTCGAAGCGGCCATAGAAGTGATTGAGCTCCTCAAGGAAGGAGGCGTCGCTGGATGTGGGGGTGGTGTTGGCGGGTCTGTAGTCCGTGATGGCCTGGATGCCTTGCCACATGCGTCGGGGGTCGGAGTTGTTGTTGAAGTGCTCCTCAATCCTGAGCTTATGGCAGTGCTTGGCCTTCTTGATGCCCCTCTTCAGGTTAGCCCTGGCTGAATTGTAGGCTCGAGCATCGCCTGACCTGAAAGCGGTGTCCCGTGCTTTCAGCAGTAGCCTGACCTCGCTGTTCATCCATGGCTTCTGATTCGGGAATATGGTCACCTGTTTGAGGGAGGTGACACTATTGATGGTGGAGTTTATAAAGTCCAGAACAGAGGATGTGTAGGAGTCAATGTCTGTGTGGGAGTCAAGGGTGGCCTGGGCTGCAAACGCCTTCCAGTCAGTGTTTCCAAAACACTGCTGAAGTGTGAAGTCCGCTTCCTCTGACCAGACTTTAACTGTCCTCACAGTTGGTTTAACCCAACTGCCGCACAAAGTTACTCCAGCACTTTGTGTCTTTTTTTTGTCTTTCCATCTCTGGCATTTGTCCGACCATCTGCCTATTAACCCCACCCCCCTCACTGGCAGAGCAGACTTGATGGGCTGAATGGCTTAATTCTGCTCCCAGGTCTCACGGTGGGGTATGTGGGCATTGGGCTGTTACTCACAAACCTGTGTTCAGTCATACAGAGTGTTGGCCACTGGAGAGCTGAGTGTGAAGGCGTTGGCAGCAGATATCCACCGGGCGATTGCCACTGAGAAAGTAGACGGCACCTGCTGCTACGTTGCAAAATACAAAGGTAATGGAACAGATGGGCAGCCATTATCACCAACCCCACAGCCAACAATGGACCATTGTGGGCTCCACCCTTCCTTGATCATCATTGGTTTTCGCATATCTAATTCATTTGTTCTATTTACCTACTATCTTTCTCGAAAACCCTTTCCCCTGTATGAAGAAGGGTCTCAACCAGAAATATTATATTTTCCTTTTCTCCAGGGATGCTGCCTGACCCACTGCGTTACTCCAGTTTTCAGCCATTTTACAAAGTTTAGTTTATTGTCAAGTCCACCGAGGTACAGTGAAAAACTTCTTGTTGCAGTCTATCCAGTTAGTGGAAAAACGATACATGATTACAATCCAGCCGTCCACTGTGTACGCATACAAGATAAAGGGAATAACGTTTAGTGCAAGATACGGTCCAGTAAACTCTGATTGAAGATAGTCGTAGGGTCTCCAATGAGGTCGATGGGAGGTCAGGAGTGCTCTCGATTTGATGAGAGGACGGTTCAGTTGGCTGATAACAGCTGGGAAGAAACTGTATCTGAATCAGGAGGTGTGCTTTTCCACACTTCTGTACCTCTTGCCTGATGGGAGAGGGGAGAAGAGGGAGTGACTGGAGTGAGACACGTCCTTGGTTAAGCTGCTGGCCTTGCCGAGGCAGCGTGAAGTATAGATGGAATCACAGGAAGGGAGGTTGATTTGCGTGATGGTTTAGGCTGCGTCCACAACTCTCTGCAATTTTGTGTGGTCTTGGATGGAGTGGACAAACACAGACAGTGGAAGAGTCGTGCCCAGTGAGAGAGGTTGGCAAAGATTCAACACGATATCGATTATTTGGAAATATTTGTGGAGGATTTGTAGATGGAGTTTATTCCGAACAAGTGTGATTGCTACAATTTGGGAGTAAAATGTAAGGGAACATGTACAGTGAATGGCAGGAGCATTGATATACAGTGGTAGAGTTGCTGCCTTGCAGACCCGGGTTCGATCCTGACTACGGGTGTTGTCTGTACATAGTTCGTACGTTCTCCCTGTGACAGCGTGAGTTTTCTCCTAGTGCTCCGGTTTCCTCTCATAGTTCAAAGACGTACAGGTTTGTAGGTTAATTGGCTTCAGTAAATTGTCCCAAGTGTGTAGGATAGAATAGTGTACGGGTGATTGTTAGTCGGTGTGGTCTCGGTGGGCTGAAGGGCGTTTCCGCTCTGTATCCCTAAACTATACAAACAAAAACATCTTGTGCTGCAAATCCACAGCTCCCTGAAAATAGTAAGACAATTGATTGGGTGGAAAAGGCATATGGTATGCTTGCCTTTAGCAGTCGGGGTATTGAATATAAAAGTCGGAATGTCATATTGCAGGTTTATAAAACTTTATATGCTTTAAACTTTACGAGCTGCCTGCGATGGTGGTAGAGGTAGGTACGATGGTGGTGTTTAAGAGACTTTTAGATCGGTTCATGATATGCAGGGAGTGGAGGGATATGGATCACGTGCACGCAGAGGACATTAGTTAACTTGGCGTCACTATCAGCACAGATATTGTGTTGTATTGCTGTTTCTGTGCTGTATTGTTCTCTGTTCTAACTAGTTGAACTGTTGGGTTACTGAGTGGTTTGTCGTTGTTGCCAGATTCGCCACACCTCTGGGCACGACTGGATCGAAAACCGACCAAACAAGCTGAGAAACGATTCAGGAAGTTTCAGTCTTCAAAGTCGGGCTCAGGTAATGACAATCCTCCCCTTCTACCCGTAGGTAGGGCACCTTCCCCTGCGACAATCAGTCATACAGCGTGGAAACAAGTTTAGTTTAGAGATACAGTGTGGAAACAGGCCCTTCGGCCCACCCAGTCCCCGTTGACCAGCGATCCCGCACACTAACGCTATCCTACACACACTAAGGTCAATTTTACATTGATACCAAGCAAATTACCCGTACGTCTTTGTACTGTGGGAGGAAACCGAAGATATTGGAGAAAACCCACGCAGGTGATGGGGAGAACGTATAAACTCCGTACAGACAAGCACCCGTAGTCAGGATCAATAGACAATAGGTGCAGGAGTAGGCCATTTGACCCTTCGAGCCAGCACCGCCATTCAATGTGATCATGGCTGATCATCCCCAATCAGTACCCCGTCCCTGCCTTCTCCCCATACCCACTGACTCCGCTATTTTTAAGAGCCCAATCTGGCTCTCCCTTGAAAGCATCCAGAGAACCTGCCTCCACCACCCTCTGAGGCAGAGAATTCCACAGACTCACCACTCGCCTCCGTTCTAAATGGCTTGTTCCTTATTCTTAAAACTGTGGCGCCTGGTCCTGGACTCCCCCAACATCAGGAACATGTTTCCTGCCTCTAGCGTGTCCAAACCCTTAACAATCTTATATGTTTCATGTAATCGTACCTGGGTCTCTGGCGCTGTAAGGCAGCAAGTTTACCGCTTCGACCCAACTCGCCCACGCCAATCAACATGCCCCATCTACACTAGTCCCACCAGCCTGCGTTTGGCCCATAACCCTCTGAACCTGTCCTATCTATGTACCTGTCTACTGTTTCTTAAACGTTGCGATATTACCTGCTTCAACTACCTCTGGTAGCTTGTTCCATACACTCACCACCCGGTGTGTAAAAAAAGTTACCCCTTAGGTCAGGTTCCAATTAAATTTTCCCCCCTCACCATAAACCTACTGTATTCCCTTGGGTTCTTGATTCCCCTACTCTGGTGCCTACCCGATCTATTCCTCATTATTTTATACACCTCTATAAGGCAGAAAAGGTGGAGGGGAGGAGGGAGTGTGATGGGATGTAAAGGAAGGTACTATCACAACGTTAAAGCTGCTAGAGGAGATAGTTGAGGCAGGTACTGTAACATCATGTAAAAGACTTTGGGTAGGTACGTGGGTAGGAAAGGTTTAGAGGGATATGGGCCAAATGCAGGCAAGTTGGTACTAGTTAGACGGGACGTTGGTCTGCGTGGGAAGGTTGGGTTGACGTGTGTTTCCGTGCTGTCTGACTCTGACTCAAAGAGAGGGTAACTAATGGTGCAAGGTAAATGGAGAGGCTACTCGTGAGGCAAGGAGCAAGGTTGGCGGCGAGGGATTATGAATGGCAACACCTGAATCGTTACAAACAGTTGGTGTGTGAAAACTAAGGGGAAGGCTTTACAGTATGAAACTGAATCTTAGATACAAGTCCTGGGGGTTGGCAAGTTCAAGCCAGGTTTGATTAGCTTGAAGTCAGCGAGATCACAAGAGGTGAGAGGAACAATGTTTAAAGGAGATGTGTGGGACATGTTTTTTACACAGGGGGTGTTGAGTGCCTGGAACACGCTGCTGGGAGTGACATAGAGCATGGTGTAACGGTAGACATTTGTTCCTCAGATTTCACTTGGAACTTCGGTGAAGACTTCCGGAAGGTTCCAGAGGCCTGGATTCCGGCGCACGGTGTGGCCCAGTCAGAGGGCTGCCCGCTGCCAGATGAGAACGGACATATTCCCGGTGAGAAGGGACATGTTTTATTTCTCACTGACGGCCCTGGCGTAACTTACTGCGATGCGTGTTATAAACCTTTGTCCTTGCTCCCCAAGGTTGGATTCCAGTGGAGAAGGGAAGTAAACAGCACTGTTGGCATCTCTCCTCCGTGAACTATGAGACAGGAGCTGCCCTGGTCTTGCGCCTGCACTCTGGGAAGAATCTTCTAGAAATTACCATTGTTCCCTTAATGGAGCTGCTTGAACGGACATTGGAGCTTGTGGGAACTCACATTAATGGCAATCCATATGGTAGGAACATTCTTCTGTGGACTTTGGAACTTTTAAAAACTTACATTTTCTTTTACTTTTAATATTTTAACTTTTTATCACTTTTAAAACTTTTATTTACTTTTTTAATAATGTAAAACTTATTTTTATTAAAGTTATTTTATTATAACTTTTGAAACTTTTTATTTAAATTGTTTTACTTTTTTAATTAAAAACTTTTATTTTCATTTTTACTCTTAATACTGTTTAGACATTTTATAACTTTTAATTTCTGAAACTTGAGCTTTAAAATTTTTTAAATATCTTTTCAAACTTTATTTTACTTTTTTAATGTTTTAATAACTAAAGTTTTAATACTTTTAAATTTTAACAGTAAGATTTTTAAATCTTACTTTATTGAACGATTTAAAACTTTTGTTTTAACTTTTTAAAAACTTAATTCAACTTTTATATATTCATTCAATTCAAAGGATGTGTACTTCACAGGCTGAGCCAGCATTTAATGGTCCGTCCTTAGTTGCTTTGAGGTGGTGGTGAACTGCGTTCCTAAACTGTTGCAGTCCTTGAGGTGTGGGTATCACTCACGATAGTGTTAGAGCGAGAGTTCCCGAACTTTGGCCCAGGGACCGTGAAGGATGGCTTGTGGCCCGGAGGCTAAGTTCCCATGGCCTGTTCCCGTGCTGTTTGACTCCATACAGCTCCCAGAGCCGTCCCGAGACTGTGAAAGGAACCACGTCCTTTTATTTAACCAACTTTGAGGATCGCCTTCTCCAAACTGGTGCGGGGACTTGAAGGAGTCATGAGTTGCTGCAGCTCTTTGTATTTTGCTCAAGATTCAAGCAACCTCAGTTCCCTGTGCCTGGCTTCTTTACAATGCTGGTTTTTCCTTCCCCCTGGAGGTGAAGGGCCTTCCCTTCCAGTGGTGGAGATATCGAGGTAGATATTTGCCACCCCCTCCGCTCCCGGTCCCGTGGTTCTGTGGCGTGCGGATGGGAAGCAGAGAGCGGTGACATTGATGGTCTCTTCTTCCCCCCCCCCTCTCTCTTTCTTCAGGCTTCGGGAGCAAGAAGCGACCCCTCCACCTCCTGGTTTGCCATGGGTCTCTGCCCATCGAGAACCCACCACCTCTCGAGCTGATGGACATGGCCGCCTGGTTCAAGGAGAGCGAGACAGCGAGGGTGGAAGGGATCGTGTGGCACTGTGCGGACGGCACCCTCGTTAAAGTGAGTGGAACGTCAGAGGTGGAGTCGCATTAAGTGCCGTCTGCACACGTGCAGTGAGGGAGGGACAAGGAACTGCAGGTGCTGGATTACAAAAAAAAGACACAAGGTCCTGGAGGAAGTCAGCAGGTCAGATAGCATCTCTGGACAACATGGATAGGTGATGTTTCGGGTCAGGACCCAACTTCAGACTGACAACCCGGCAAGATTTAAGCTGGAGAGGATGTAGATAACCTGGTGGTTCTAGTAGAGAACTGTAGAGAACGTGGCTCAAGTTTATTAATTAAACGTTTTCATTTATAGTCATATGGCATGGAAACAAGCCTTTCCGTCCAACTTGCCCGCGCTGACCAACATGTCCCATCTACGCTAGTCCCACTGCCCGCGTTCGGCGCATATTCCTCTAAACTTTGGTATAGAAACACGGAACTGCAGATACTGGTTCACACAAAAGGACACAAAGTGCTGGAGTAACTCAGCAGATCAGGCTGCAGAGGTGCTCCAGCACTTTGTCCCTCTAAATCTTTCCTATCTATATGCCTATCCAAATGTCATTTATTATGTTATCTATGGATCCTCAGGATACTTGATACTTGAGCACAGTTATCAAAGAATGTTGTTTACGGACCAGTAATGCCGCTGCAAGGGTGGCGCAGCACTAGAGACCTGGGTTTAATCCTGAACATGGATGCTGTCCGTACGGAGTTTATACGTTTTCCCTGTGACCCGGTGGGTTTTCTCAGGCTGCTCCAGTTTTTTCCCCACATTCCAAATACGTGCAGGTTTGTTGGGTTTTGCTAGGCTTCTGTAATTTGTCCCTAATGTGTGGGATAGAACTATTGTGCGGGTGATTGTTGGTCGGCACGGACTCGGGCTGAAGGACCTGTTTCCATGCTGTACCTCTAGCCTCTTCTGCAGCTGCAAGTAAGAATTTTCAGTTTTTAAGAATATTCTGTTTCGGATCATAAAACACTCGTGACTTGACGTTTGACCTTTCTGTAATGGGTTAATATTGATCACTGTCCTCTGCAGCTTCACCGATATCACCTTGGACTGGAGTGGCCGCTGCCAGACCCCTTCTTGGCCTCTCGCCCTGTGTCCATTAACGTCGATCTCACCAGCTTCCCGTGGGATTTTGAAACCAAGTCTCCCTTTGTGTTCCTGGCGAGGCTTAACGGCAGGCGGTTTGACCGATTGAAGGACATCTCGTGGGAGGACGCTGAGAGTTGACGTGGAGCCAACACGGTGGCCCAGGAAGGTTGGGTGGGATTGTTGGCTGCTTCAAGCCTGGATTGGTTTACATGGACCTTGGGGACTAGAATCACGAGGGACTGCTCTTCATTCATGGGGCGACTACCTGGTCTGTCTTTACGCTGATACCTGTTGTTGTTGCTGCCATTGGGAATGTTGAAGCAGTTTTGTTCTTACAAGCACTGGAATGGAGATCAGTGGCAAGTTGTTGCTGTGCTGAGGGTACATGCAGTTGCTGAACCTCCCTCAACTATTTCCTCGGCTCGTGAATGTCAGCGGTTAATCACACTCCACGCCTCCACAGATAGGACCGGGAAATCTGGGAGCTGTGTTTGATCATTTTAGATTAGACTGGACCTCACTGCCTCAGTCTCACTAGCTCTCCCAGTTAGAGGCAAATTCCAATGTGCAGGTTGCTGTTTGAGTGTTAAAATGTTGTGATATGGTTGTGTTGCATATATTAAAATCTGCTTGTGTTAAATCCTCCCCTCGGCTTGTCACATTTTAAACTTCAGTTTGACTACAGGCTGATTGTATGTGGCACGGTGGTGCAGCAGTAAAGTTACTGCCTCACAGCACCAGAGACCCGGCTTCAATCCTGACTACGGGTGCTGTCAGTACAGAGTTTTTACGTTCTCCCGTGACCACGTGGATTTTCTCCGGTTTCCTCCCACATCCCAAAGACGTGCAGGTTAATGGGCTTCTGTAAATTGTCTCTCGTGTGTAGGAAAAAAGTTGTGTACGGGTGAACAGGGTTCTCTGGTGATGTAAGGCAACAGCTCTACCGTTGGATTTTTATTTATTTGGGATGTGGTGTCGCTGGCATCTCTGCCCTCCCTAGTTGCCCCCGAAGGTGCTGGTGGGCCACCCTCTCCGACCTCAACAGTCCATCTTGCCGAGTGTGATCAGTGTACAGTGCGATGCAGGAAAACAGTGATTGCACACTCTAAACTTTTAAAGCGCACTTTGCAATGTCTTAAGGATGAGAAAACCATTAAACAAACCTGTGTCTTTGATTAATTTGGACCACTGATTCATTATTCTGCCTCTGGCTTCATCAACATTAATATTTATCCACAGCGCTGCTGCTTTTTGTTTCTTGGATAGAAATTACTCGACAAAACCAAGGGTGCTGTCTGCTGCCAGCGCTGTCAATATAATCGGAGAGTGGAAGAAATGCAGAGAGATGAGAGACAAATTGCAGATGCTGCAACCTTGAGCAAAACAAAGGGCTGAGGGAACTCGGCAGGTCAGGCAGCATCTGTGGAGGGAATGGACTAACGATGTTTGGGGTCAGGACTCTAATATTAGTTTAGTGTCACATGTACTGAGGTACAGTGAAAGGTTTTTTGCAGCGTGCTATCCAGTCAGTGGAAAGACTTTATACGATTCCATTCAAGCTGTCCACAATGTACAGATACAGGATAAAGTACGCCTTCCGGAGGTGCCACTGAAAAGCCGAGATGCAGGATAAAGGGAGCAACGTTTAGTGCAAGGTAAAGTCCTATTACTTTATCCAAGGTTCTCCAATGAGGTAGATAGGTGGTCAGGACCGTTCTCTATTCGTTGATAGGATGGTTCTGTTGCCTGATAACTTCTGGGATGAATCTGGAGGTGTGCGTTGGGGGGGATAAAGCTTGTAAAGCGTGGTGGGGCCGGGGGAAAGTCTGGCCCGGCTCAGTGTGTAATGTCTGATTACAATCCTGGGAGGCAGCCGAGGTGTTATTATAATCATCCAAGCAAGATGAAAACTAGCTTTAAATATCTACATTATATTCAGTACAGGCTGTCTCTGGGTTATGAATACCAGACTGACGGATACAAGTGAACGAACTTCCATAAAATTAAATACAAAATTCCATGTATGTATATACGTTCGTTCTTTCAAATGTTGGAACTGGTTCCCTCTTCTCTCTCATTTTAGGAGCGTACAGTGGTGGAGTTTCTGCCTCACAGCGCCAGAGACCTGGGTTTAATCCTGACAACGGGTGCTGTCAGTACGGAGTTTGTATATTCTCCCTGTGACCGCGTGGGTTTTCTCCAGCTGCTTTGGTTTCCTCCCACACTCCAAAAACGAAGAGGTTTGTAGGTTAATTGAAACTCTGTGAATTGTGCCTATGGTGCAAGATAGGACTAGTATTTGGATGATCTCTGGTCGGCACGAACTCGATGGGCCCAAGGGCCCCCGTTTCCACTTTAGAGACACTAGGAAGCTTCAAGGCTTAGCAGTGAACCCAACAAATTAAAGGGGTTTTTAAACTCTGGCTGTTGAGTAATGGCAGGAACCAGAGTAAATATTCAGAAGCAAAGAAGCCAGGTGATCATAAGCAGATTTTAAGATTTTCTTCAATGTTTAATCGTTGATAACAGAACATGGTGGTCCTCTTGGGTACCACGAGTTACAGTGAACACTCCGAGTGCAATGAAGGGAACATGTACCCTTTATAACTAATATTGCATCCAAACAAAACAAAATAAATAATTAACTTGTATTTACAGAACAATCTGAACAGTAACATTTACAGAATAATCTTATAAATGTTAAAGTTCTACAAAAATACGTCCAATGTGGATTCTTCGCGTGTTTTCAAAAACGGGTGGCTGGAAACTTAGTGCAAACTCTTTCTTGCTCATGAAGTTGGCTAAAAGTTTACAAATAAATAGCATTTAGACAGTGAGCAAGTGGATGGAAGTAGAGTCAATAAACTTTCAATGTATTTTCAGTGCTGTGTGTGTGGGCACACGTGCATGGTTGTGCACCATCTATCCCAACGTTAATTGCACGGTTGCACACATGCAAATGAGTCACTGCCAACTGATGCAAAGGATTGCTTGGGGAGCGTGCTCATTGATTAGCACTTCATCCCCCTGTTAGTGACGGCCTGGCATTCTCTCAGCGGATGAATGTAAGAGATGTGACAGAAGACTACTCTCTCCGACAGGGAATGTTTAGGCCTGTAAAACCCCAGCCCTAATATGGATCCTAACTTAATCTTCCTTGTATATTTCAACTAGTTTTCTCCTTCCAGGTTTTCACCCACATGTACAGCCTTAGAACTTGGGCAGGAATGTACCATAGCGTTGATTTCAACTTAAAGTCCCAATTATCCCGCTGCTACTACTTGACGTTGTACAGTCTGGGAATCTGCACTGTGCAGAGAATCGGTTAGTTAACAACATGTACGGTGCCCACCATAATGTTTGGGACAAAGACCCCATCATTTATTTATTTGCCTCTGTACTCCACAATTTGAGATTTGTAATAGAAAAAATCACATGTGGTTAAGGTGCACATTGTCAGATTTTAATAAAGGCCATTTTAATACATTTTGGTTTCACCATGCAGAAATTACACCTGTATTTATACATCGTTCCCCCATTTCAGGGCACTATAATGTTTGGGACACATGGCTTCACAGGCATTTGTAATTGCTCAGGTGTGTTTAAATGCCTCCTTAATGCAGGTATAAGAGAGCTCTCAGCACCTAGTCTTTCCTCCAGTCTTTCCATCACCTTTGGAAACTTTTATTGCTGTTTATCAACATGAGGACCAAAGTTGTGCCAATGAAAGTCAAAGAAGCCATTACGAGACTGAGAAACAAGAATAAAACTGTTATTCATCAGCCAAACCTTAGGCTTACCAAAATCAACTGTTTGGAATGTCATTAAGAAGAAAGAGAGCTTACTAATCGCAAAGGGACTGGCAGGCCAAGGAAGACCACCACAGCTGATGACAGAAGAATTCTCTCTACATTAAAGAAAAATCCCCAAACACCGGTCCGACAGATCAGAAACACTCTTCAGGAGTCAGGTGTGGATTTGTCAATGACCACCGGCCGCCGAAGACTTAATGAACAGAAATACAGAGACTACACTGCAAGATGCAAACCACTGGTTAGCCGCAAAAATAGGATGGCCGGGTTAGTTTGCCAAGAAGTACTTAAAAGAGCAACCACAGTTCTGAAAAGTGTCTTGTAGACAGATGAGATGAAGATTAACTTATATCAGAATGATGGAAAAAGCAAAGTATGGAGAAGGAACTGTTCAAGATCCAAAGCATACCACCTAATCTGTGAAACACGGTGGTGGGGGTGTTATGGCCTGGGCATGCATGGCTGCTGAAGGTACTGGCTCACTTATCTTCTTTGACGATACAACTGCTGATGGTAGTAGCATAATGAATTCTGCAGTGTATAGACACATCCTATCTGCTCAAGTTTAAATAAATGCCTCAAAACTCATTGGCCGGCGGTTCATTCAACAGCAAGACAATGATCCCAAACGTACTGTTAACGCAACAAAGGAGCTTTTTCAAAGCTAAAAAAATTTGTCAATTCTTGAGTGGCCAAGTCAATCACCCGATCTGAACCCAATTGAGCATGCCTTTTATATGCTGAAGAGAAAACTGAAGGGGACGAGTCTCCAAAACAAGCATAAGCTAAAGATGGCTGCAATACAGGGCCTGGCAGAGCATCCCCAGATAAGACACCCAGCAACTGATGTCCATGAATCGCAGATTTCAAGCAGTCATTGCATTCAATATGCAACAAAATACTAAACGTGCCTACTTTCATTTACATGACATTGCTGTGTCACAAACATTATGGTGCCCTGAAATGGGGGGGGGGGGGGGGAGACTATGTATAAACACTGCTGTAATCTGTACATGGTGAAACCAAAATGTATAAAAATGGCCTTTATTAAAATCTGACTATGTGCACTTTAACCACATGTGATTTTTTCTATTACAAATCTCAAATTGTGGAGTACAGAGGCAAATAAATAAATGATGGGTCTTTGTCCCAAACATTATGGCGGGCACTATATGGGTCTGTCAGAGAAGAGTTGTACCTGTGTGCACCTTGGTTATGCCAGCATTTATTGCCAGAAGTGTTAATGATCCTTCAGTAAAGTTGACGTGTTGAAGCAAGGAACTGCAGATGCTGCTTTACAAAAGAAGACTGCCCTTGGGTTCCGATCCAAAATGTCACCTATCCATGTTCTCCCGAGTTACACCAGCACTTTGTGTCTTCATATTGATCTGTTGCTCACCAAGCTAGGATGAGGTAGCGAGGGTGATTATATGGGTGTCAAGGGTTATGGGAAGAAGACAGGAGAATGGGGTTGGGAGGGAAAGTTAAATCTGCCATGATTGATGGGCCAATTGGCCTAATTCAGCTCCTATAACTTATGAAGTTATAAAGGCCACACTGGTAAATGAGCCAACTGTAAGAGTCGCCCGAGTCCCCCCTTTTCAGTCAAAGATCCTCTGAGGATTGCCAATGACAAAACACAAACTTCATCACCGGGCAGCAACATAGTGCTGGATTTCAAAGAATACTCGACCATGGAGGACCTGTTGGGTCCCGTCCACTCAACGCCCGGTGGTGGGGGGGGGGGGGGGGGGGAGCCTGCGGCGTCACACACACTAATCTGATTTTGATTAGCTACTGATACAAAGTGAATTAGGTAGAAATGATCCAAAAATCTCCTCCTCCAATGCGCTTGGACTCTGGAGCACGACTGGGGCTACTGAGCCAGATTCCAGAGCGTGTTAGCTCCATGTATATTTAATTTTTGATAACTAGCTGGTCAGATGCTTGTGTTGGGAGATGGAACACACACACACCCCACTCTCGGACACCTAGTGTTGTAATGTACACTTGGTAATCCCAGCAACGTAGAAGGCTGCGAAGGTTTTCTGTCACTAAGCCTATCCTGCACACCACACTTTACCTCTTTATATATTGCAAGGTAAGAGTACCGACGGAATGTTTTTTTCTCTTCAGTGATCATCAGTTGTAACAGTTAACAAAACTATGAACGCTGGGCTCCTCACCACCCTGATTGAAGGTGCCTCAGTCAATGGAAACGTTTCCTGGCATCTCCATTCCAAACTGTTCCGATAATTTCTTCAGCTGCTCTTCCAGAAGAATGTTACGTTTAACTTCCTGGTTGTAGTTGAACTTCAAGTCCTCGAGCTCCTCAAAAAAGCAGGGATCAAAGTTTTCCAGCTCCTTCTTCAATCTCTTAATCTCTTCCTGGAAATACAAATTGGAATTAGATTGTTGAGATAAAACCAAAATCCGGGCCCATTTTTCCCCAAGGTCCAGACCCTGACCCCTATTTCCATTTCATAGGAATTCAATCCCGTTGAGTGGCGTTTGGTTCAGCTTCATGCAGCTTGAGTTTTTTCATCCCGTTTACAAACTGAAATATTTAACTAAGCATTTCTGAATTATTTTGTAAATAAGCCAAAGGGGAGGAGGAGGGGAGAAATAGGTTTGAGGCCGGGGGGGGGACGTTTACCTCTATGGCAAATCAAATTCCTCGTATGTTGCAAAACATACTTGGCTAATAAAGTACTATTACGATTATGATGGTGCTCTTGATGGAGCTGGAAGAAGGCATTGTTAGCTCTTTTGAATCTGACATGGACAAGATGGGCTGAATGGCCTTGTGCGTTGATAATTTTCAATGATTCTATTCAGTGGGGAACCACAATTGAAACAGTTGTGAAGTGAAAATAGGTATCTATGAAAACTTGTTAATCCTTTGTGGACTCTGACTATTGGTATATTTCCCATGTCCGGTGGCTGCTTAAAATGAAACGTGATGGATGTCATTGAACTTTAGAAGTTGTTAGAAAGCAAATTATCTCTGGGTGATTGGAAGCTGCTAACCTGCAGTTGTTGCTTCTCCAGGTCGTGTTGTGTTTGTTCTCCCACCAGTTTGTCGTCTTTAAGTCCACTATCCAATGCTGCATCACAAACTGCAACAGAAACACACACCGGGCCTTGAGTTACTATTCAGTTCAGAACAGGAGGTCTCACTTCTGTCGAGAGAAGAAAAATGTTGCCTGTTTGGAATTAATAAATGACCTTCAATGGATGACATTCTATTGCCCTCATTCGTGGAGTGCTGAATCTGCTGGCTTAATGCACTGTTTACGTGTTGAATGTGTTTGGGTTGTCAGTGTCGCTGGCTGGGCTAGCATATTTTGCCCACCTTTACTTCCCTTGTCATCTGGTGGTGAGCTGCTGCCTTCAACATTGCAATACTTGCAGGGAAGGTGTTTAGTTTGGAGATACAATGTGGAAACAGGCCCTTCGGCCCATCGAGACCGCACCGATCAGCTACACTCTCCTGCACACTCTTGTAACAATTTATAATTTTTACCATGCGAATTAACCTACAAACCGCTATGCCTTTGTAGTGTGGGAGGAAACCGGAGCACCCGGAGAGAATGTGCAAACCCGTAGTTAGGATCGAACCCGAGTCTCTTCCTCTGTCCCACGCCACTGTTGGGTAGGGATTTCCAAGATTTAAACCCAGCCACGATGAAGGGATAATGCACAAGTGGAAAATGAACCTGAAGATGATCAGGTTGCTATACGCTCGCTGCCCTTGTGCATCTTGATGGCAGGGTAGATGCCCAGGTCAGTAATGGCGGTGTACTTTGCAATGGAGGTGGAGGGACTATATGGTTAGGGTGCTGGTCATCTGGGTTAGCTTGCCTTTGGACTTTAGAGATACAGCGTGGAAACAGGCCCTGTGGCCCACTTAGTCACCGCCGGCCTGTGATCAACCCGTACACTAGCAACAATTTAGAATTTTACTGAAGCCAATTAACCTACAAACCTGTACGTCTTTGGAGTGTGGGAGGAAACATACGTGGTCACACGGAGAACGAGAAAACCGCACACTGACAGCACCTGTAGCCAGGATCGAACTCGGGTCTCTGGCGCTGTGAGACAACTACTCTACCGTCGTGCTACTGTGCTGCCCACTGTGTCCTAGCTGGTGTTGGAGTTCTTGAGTGCTGTTGAAGCTGCAGGTAAGTGGAGTGTTGGCCCACTCCTACCTCTCATGTTTATATAGACGAAAGGGGTAAGGAAGTAATTTGAAGGTTTACCAGATCTGCTGCTGGTCCCTGCCTCAGCACGAGTGTGCTTGTACATCTCCAGATGGTGGTGGAGTTCTGCCTTCTCTTTCTCCAGTCGGTCGTTTGTCAGCCTTGGAGTTGACCGGATGGAAGAACAGGATTAGAGTACGTCACGTTGTGCAGAGGGTGCAAAGATCAACCAAATCTTTCACACATGTTCTGCACATTCCTGTGCTTAAATATTTACTCTTGTATATTGCACAAAAGCTGGAACCACTTGTTCCTCAGAAAAATTAAATAAAGTTGAAAAGCTTGAAGTCGAGTCAACATTGACTATAATACAGCGTGGAAACAGGCCCTTCTGCCCACAAAGTCTGTGCCGACCAGCGATCACCCCGTACATGAGCACTATCCTACACACTAGGGACAATTTCCAGAAGCCTATTAACCTACGAACTGCACGTCTTTGGAGTGTGGGAGGAAACTGGAGGATAGGGAGAAAACCCCCGTGGTCACAAGGAGATTGGGCAAACTCCATACAGATAACACTTGTCAGGATCAAACCTTGGTCTCTGGCATGGTAAGGCATCAATTCAACCACTACACCACTGTGCTGCCTACTGCATGCTGAGCCAATTCTTACTCAATGCTAAGCTTGTTCAAGCAGGAGGGTGATACACCAGCCCACTCCTGCTCTTAGTAAGAATGCAAGGACCAGCATGGCTCAAGCGATCGCCTAGCCTGCACTCCTGTTCAACATGATCATGAATGATTCTGTCCCAATCACTGCATTAATATTCCCAGATACACAGGTTCACCACCGATTTTCTGGCCATCCTTTAATCTAGCAATATTACAGGAGTGCACTTGAAATCTCCCCTCCCCCCCCCCCCCCCCCCCCCCCCAAAAAAGTTCCCACAAAAATATTGTGCCGAGGCCAGGTGAGGTGGCTGATCGCGACCTCATCAGGACTTCCACACCGATCAGCAGATTGAATTTTGCCCCGGTGTCCGGGGCTCTGGAAATCTGGCCTGGCCGAAACTGGCAGATCCATTCCCATAGCCGACTTCCCGATATCCTGGTCCCTCGGCAGCCTAGGTGGATCATTCCAGTACCGTAGGAGGCCATGACATCTGTTGTTCTGGCAAAACAGATAATCCGGATGGCTCTGGAACCAATGGTTCCGGAAAATCGGTGGTGGATCCGTACCAACAGTAAGCAAACCCAATAGATTTATGCTTTGAATCTACACATGGCTGAGAATCCACAGCTCTCCAAGGTAGAGAATTCTGAGAAGGTGGAGCCCTTTGCATGAAGAACGTTCTCACATAGCACCTAAATGGCCTCTTTACCCTGAAACCATACCTCCGAGGTCAGGATTTCCTACGGACAGAAAATAACCTCTCAGAGACCACTGTGTCAATCCAGGTCAGAATCTTAATCTCACTGTCGTTGCCCTACTTTCTTCTGAACTCCAGCAAACAGAGACAAGGATTCCAAAATCCCTCCACAGATCTCACTCTCATCCCAGGAATGAATCTTGTTCATCTAAGTGACAAGGACTCCACAGCCAGTATATCCTTCCTCGGGCATAGTGACCAAAAGTGCACATAGTAAACAAAGAAACATAGAAATTAGGTGCAGGAGTAGGCCATTCGGCCCTTCGAGCCTGCACCGCCATTCAATATGATCATGGCTGATCATCCAACTCAGTATCCCGTACCTGCCTTCTCTCCATACCCTCTGATCCCCAGCCACAAGGGCCACATCTAACTCCCTCTTAAATATAGCCAATGAACTGGCCTCAACTACCCTCTGTGGCAGAGAGTTCCAGAGACCCACCACTCTGTGTGAAAAAAGTCCTTTTCATCTCGGTCCTAAAGGATTTCCCCCTTATCCTTAAGGTGTGACTCCTTGTCCTGGACCTCCCCAACATCGGGAACAATCTTCCTGCATCAAGCCTGTCCAACCTCTTAAGAATAGTACTGGGGTCTGACCAAGCCTTCTCTACAGGGACCTGTAGCAGAGTGGCCAATCCATATTCTAAACTCCAGACTACACAGTGGTCTATTTATAGGGTAGATGGCCAAAATATTTTTCCCAGGGTAGAAATGTCCAACACAAGAGGGCATTGCTATAGGGTGAGAGGGGGAAGGTTTAATGGAGATATACGGGGCAAGCTTTCACCCAGTGAGGGCCTGGAATGCATTGTCACAAGGCAGATATGATAGTGGCGTTTGAGAGGCTTATAGACAGGCATTGGGAAGGGCAGGGAATAGAGAGATATGGATCATGTTCAGGCAGATGAGGTAAGTTTAACTTGGTATGTTCGGCACAAACGTGGACTGAAGTGCCTGTCCTGAGCTACACTGTTCTTTGTTCTATGTTCTTCCAGTTAGAAAGAGAAGTGTTGCTCTACCCTACCTAAGTAACTGAAGTTGTCTGGTGAGGCCGGGTTCTGTCTTGGCTTCATCAGGAAAATGTTTAAGCACCTCGATCTGCAATGGATAAAAGAAAAAGAAACAGTAAAAATGGACAATGCAAAATTCTACGTTGGGCCTGACCAAGCGTAGACCGTCGAACACTTGTGCTCGTTCCACCAAGGCCTACTGGATCTCTTGGTTGCTAACCATTTTAACGCGCCTTCCCATTCCCACACGGACCTTTCTGTCCTGGACCTCCTCCATTGCCAGAGTGAGGCCACACACAAACTGGAAAAACAGCATCTCATATTCTGCTTACAACCCAATGGTATCAATGTTGAATTCCCAAAGTTTAGGTCACCTCTCCCTGACACTCCCCCCACCCCGACTTTCTCGCCTACACCACCCCATCCTCTTTCCCCTCCACCCCTTCCCTCCCGTGCCCCACTTGGACTCCCACCTCTTTCTCTCCCTCTGCCATTACAATCCACACATCTCACACCTTCCTTTCTTATCTCTGGCCTTTGTTCCAACCATCTGCCTATCAACCGCCCCCCCATGCCTCTATCCACGTATTACCTGTCACACTTTGTCCTACCTCTCATTTTCCCGCTTTCTTCTACCCCCACAATCGGATGAAGGCACCGACCCGAAAGGTCATCTATCCATGTTCTCCAGAGATGTTGCCTGACCCACTGAGTTACTCCAGCACTTTGTCCTTGAGTATTAAACAGCATCTGCAGTTCTTCGTTCAAACCACGTCTGTTCTCACCTGTTCCTCCATGTCTCCTATTTGTTTTGCCAATCTTTGCTCGTTGTCAGTCGACTCTTTCATCTGCTGCCTGAGGTCGGTGAGGCTTTGATTCTTTTTAGCAAGGTCATTCTCCATCTCCTTCATTCTGCTCTCGTACATTCTTCAAAGCATGAGAAAATGAATGGCATATTATCTTTAGAACAATGTCAAAGAGTTCATGAATTCTCGGAGCAGAATTAGGCCGTTCGGCCCATCAAGTCTATTCTGCTATTCAATCATGGCCGATCTATCTCAACCCCATTCTCCTGCCTTCTCCCCATAACCCGACACTCGTACTAATCAAGAATTTGTCAATCTTGCCTTAAAAATATCCATTGATTTGGCCTCCACAGCCATCTGTGGCAATGAATTTCACAGATTCACCACGGTCTGACTAAAGAAATTCCTCATCTCTTTTCTAAAGGCAAGTCTTTTTATTCTACATGCTCCAATGTTGAAATCTAACCAACCAGCCTACAAGTTTACTTTTAAAGATTCTATATTGTTAAAATTTCGTATCAACTGTATCAAAAATAAAATTGCATTGTGTTTAGTTGAGACAGCATGTGGTGAATGGTATGATCTCTCTGGACTCTAAATTCCTGAGCAGATCTGTGGCAGACTGCGCGGCACGGTGAAGCAGTGGTGGAGCCACTGCCTGACAGTGCCAAAGACCCGGGTTCGATCCTGACTACGGGTGCTGTCTGTACAGGGTTTGTACGTTCTGCCCGTGACCTGCGTGGGTTTTCTCCGGGAAGCTCCGGTTTCCTCCCACACTCCAAAGACGTATAGGTTTGTAGGCCAATTGGCTTACTACAAATATAAATTGTCCCTAGTGCTGGTGTGCGGGGATCGCAGGTCGGCACGGACTCGGTGGGCCGAAGGGTTTGTTTTCATACTGCATCTCTAGACTAAACTAAACTGCTCGAGTTCAGGTGACATTCAGAAAGCTCAACAAATTCAGGATAAAGCAGTCAACGGACTGGCATAAGATTGACACAAAATGCTAGAGAAACTTCAGCATCTCTGGTTGGAAATGGGTGATGTTTCCGGTCGAGACCCTTCTACTTCAGCATTTTGTGTCTATCTTCGGTATAAACCAGCATCTGCAGTTCTTTCCTGAGTTTAATATAGTACCTCGTCACTACTACGGACTTCCAGCTTTTGCCGTCAGCACCCTCCAGTTGTGGACCTCTGCTCTCCGCAAAGCTCAGCTGTTTAGTCGTCTCTTCCAACTGCGTGCTCAGTTTCTCGTTCAAAATCTCCAGGTGGCTCTTTGCAATGCGCAGCTTTTCAGAATTGTCACCCTCCTGCCACAAAGCAGACATTTAGCACAAGGCAGATCTCAGTCCCATTTCTGGCTGCTACAGGGTCATCAGATATTTTCCAAGTCAGATTTTGTGACAAGCAACAAAGTGAAATAGCTGGGAAATATGGGTAGTTGAGCAGGATCCGTGTAGAGAGAGACACAGAATTAACTTTTAAGACAATCATTCTTTCTGTGGTGAACACAAAGTGCTGGAGTAACTCAGCGGGTCAGGCAGCATCTCTGAGGAACATGGTGAGGTGATGTTTTTGGCTGGGACCCTTCTTGAGACTGATTGTGGATGGAGGTGGTGAGGGGGGGGAAGAAAGCAGGAAGAGAGAAGGGGAAGGATTGGGACACTTTTTCTGCAGAGCAGGCCTGACGTGTGTGTGTGTTTTTGGTAAACCAGCATCTGCAGTTTCTTGTGAATTTACAGCTGATAGGTAGAAAGTGAAAGCTGACATGGAAGAGCACATTCTCCGCACAGATGCAGTTTGACTCGGTGTGTATTACCAATGGTTTCTGTTTACACTACAGAAAACTAATCGCCACGGGGTGTGCTACTCAGCGGACAAGTTGATCTGTATCGTGAGTGGAAGCCACTGAATGGAAAGGGGTCGTGTTCTCCCTCTGACTTGGTCAAGGAGCACTGAAAGACAGTTACCTAGGCATGAGGCAGCACTCCAGCTACTCAACCAACCAGGCCAGACCCAAAAAGTGCGTAATAATAGTAATAATAATGACATTAGAGCAGAATTAGGCCATTCAGCCGATCCAATCTACTCTGCCATTCGATCATGGTTCAACCCGATTCTCCTGCCTTCTCCCTGTAACTTTTGACACCCTTATTAATCAAGAACTTATCAATCTCCATTAAAAAAATACACAAAGGCTTGACATCCACAGCCGTCTCTGGCAATGAATTCCACTGATTCACCACCCTCCCACTAACGAAATTCGCCCTCATCATAGGCTTAAAGGCAAGCCAACAACCGCTGCTCTGGCAGGTAGGCAGGGTTAATGATGGGGGAAAAAGATTTAAGGGTATATTTAACAAAAAATTGAAACTTTCCAGATTAGGAACAAAGCCTAGAACAGGGGAGACTTTCAGATTCTTTACCCTTTTGATTTCTTTTCGTAATCGTTCATTTTCAGCCAAAATCTTCTCCATGCCTTTTGTTTTGGTCTCGTATCGTGAACTCAGTTGCCCGCCGATCTGTAGCTTTAGTTTCTCGAGCTCTGCCTGAAACAGAGTATGTCACTCGGCATGAAAACCTTGGTGCGCTGTGTTGTGAGACAGCAGTCAGCATCTCTTTAATTAATTTCTTAAAGCACAAAATGTTAAAAGTATCACAAGCCCCCGACGGGTCACGGCCAAACCCTGGCAGCAGGTGACTGGCTCGCCCGCCCGCCGCAGAACCGGGAACCCGCTTGAAGAAGGAGCCTCCAAGCCCTGTTAACGATAGCAGTGGACACTAGAATAAAGGGCTGGTAAGGAGAACTGGGGGTCTTACCTTCCCCGCGCCCTCAAGGTCGGCTGCAGGTGGCCGGGCGAGGAGAGAGGCCAAAGATCCTATAGCGATCAAGATAGTCCACTCGACGAAAAAGACATAGTACGGTCATGGGCAGATTCATAGGTAATTATAGGCCCCATTTCCGTAACCGGCTTCTGTCTCCGCACCAAAGATCCCATAGCAGAGCAAAGATACTAGTGCAGAGACGGAAGCCGGTTACGGAAACATCCTCGTTAAAAATAAAAGTTATTTGTGAAAAATCTTCTAATTTTCAGAATTTTAATTTATTAACACAAACTGTTCCCCCGCCACGTTGATTACACTGTGAGTTGGGTCGGGTCCGGTTACGGAAATGGATGAAAAATAGGCCCCCGTCCGTTCCGTTGCGTACTACACGTCAGCCCATTGCAGTTGGCAGGAGTGGTCCATTTTCCTCCGCTATAGGATCTTTGAGAGAGACGACGGTTCGCTGGACGATCCGGACGGAGGCGACGCCTGCAACGGACCTTTATGCCCAGCTGTAGCTGGGACTGTGAAAATGGCGCCACAACCTGGCTACTCTTGAATATGGACTCAGTCGGCTGTTTCAATGCACTCTGAATGTTATCTGGGATTGTATAGTTCTCACCATCACCACCAGTGAGATTGGCTTGGCATTGGGAAGGCATGCATTTCTTGCCACAGATACAGCATATCTACAAATTGAAAATGTAACAATGCTGACACAAACCTTAAGCTTTTCATTTTCCATTTCTAGACAGGTTCTTCTCTCACAGGACATCACACCAGGGGCCTTCTTCAGCTCCTCGTTCTCTCGTTGCACTCTTTCCACCACCTTCTTCATCAGCCCGATCGTTTTCTCTAGTTCGGGCACCGTTTTGCCACTGCGCCCAGACTGCTAAACAACAGACATAGCACATAGAACATTACAGCACAGAAAAGGCCCTTCAGCCCACAATGTGTGTGCCACACATGATACCAAGACTATCATTTATCCATCTGCACATTCTCCCTGTGACCGCGTGGGTTTACTCCGGGTACTCCGGTTTCCTCGGGTAGGTTAATTGGCTTTGGTAAAATTGTAAATTGTTCCCACGTGGGTAGGATAGTGCTAGTGTATGGGGTGATCACTGGTCGGTGTGGACGTGGTGGGCAGAAGGGACTGTTTCCATACTGTATCTCTAAACTAAACCCATATCCCTCCATATGTATGTCCAAACACCTTTTAAATGCCATTAAAATATCTGCTTCAACCACCACTTTGGCAGCTTGTTCCAGGCACTCACTGCCCTCTGTGTAAAAAAAACCTGCCTCATACATCTCCTTTAAACTTTTATATCCATCCCAGATGTATGCAGCCTCACATTAGCACGGTATTTTCAGCTCCTAAGCTGCAATGAAACTAATTATTGTCTTTGTAAGCAGTCTGATGAAGGGTCTCGGCCTGAATATTCCTTTTCTCCAGAGATGCTGTCTAACCCGCTGAGTTACTTCAGCATTTTGTGTCTGTTTATTGTCCTTGTGCAACAGTTTTAATAAAGAATGCACTTAGCACTCTTAGCAACGGTATGAGTCTGAATCAGTTTACGTTCTGATTTATGTGGGTGTACATTCAGTGATATGCACATTCTCACACATACCCCTCGAATGCTTCCAAGCTTTCGTTCCATTTCTGCTTTCTCCTTCTTGAGCAGTTGATACATTTCCTGTAAATTAACTATTTGATCCTGGAAAAGAGGAAAGAATGAATTAATGTAGGTAAATCATAGACTACAGCCCTGCCTTTAACTCCATTATACCATCCAACTCATCACCAAACTCGCGGGTCTTGGAGTCAGCAGTCATCTCTGCAACTGGAACCTCAACGTCCTGACCAACAAACCCCAATCAGTGAAAATAGGGGAAAATTCATTCTCTACGAATCAGTCTGAAGAAGGGCTCAACCCGAAACGTCACCCATTCCTTCTCTCCAGAGATGCTGCCTGTCCCACTGAGTTACTCCAGCATTTTGTGTCGACCTTCGATTTAAACCAGCATCTGCAGTTCTTTCCTAAACAAATATATATTGGCAGCCAAGAAATTAATCCTTTGGTCTTTTCAGTTGTACAACATTAAGAAATGAGCAGGACTTCATGGAAGAAAATACAAAGAAGTCTCCTGGAATCAGTGAAGGATTACTGGTGTGGAGCAAATAAAGTATTAGCTTGAGTGAAAAATTATTCCTAGAAATATGAATGGGGTTCAAAGGTGATAAATGTCCAGCATCTAAAGACCTCAATCCCAAGGCATTAGAATTGGTCGCTTCAGGGTTTATTAAGGCACCAATTATAATCTTCTAGACACTCGAACAGGTCCCAAAGACTGGAAAACAGCAATTCGCTCCAGAGTTGCTGCCTGTCCCGCTGAGTTACTCCAGCTTTTTGTGTCTACCTTCGGTTTAAACCAGCATCTGCAGTTCCTTCTTACACAAAGTTCAACCATACTATTTGCCCGACAAATTTCATTATATTTAGCAAAATACAAAGTGCTGGAAGAAACCTAGTCTGAAGAAGGGTCCCGACACAAAATGTCGCCTGTCCATTTCCCTCCACAGACGCTGCTCGACATGCTGAGTTCCTCCAGTTTGCAGTAACAAAAATAAACATTGCTATTGAAAAGATCTTTATTTTTGACAATCCTGCAGAAAAATAACAGTTGCCAGTTTGAAACTCTAGCCCTGAAACCCCATTGACACAATTGTTTTTATATCGTGATTATCTATAACGTGTCTGAAGAGATGCCACGGCCTGAAGTGCGACCGATCCATGTTTTCCAGAGATGATACCTGACCTGCTGCGTTACTCCAGCATTTTGTGTCTATCTTTGGTATAAACCAATCTGGAGTTTCTGATAATTACATTTCAATAACATGAGGTTTCCTAAGAATGCAACTATTGCTGAATAGCAGAAATACCTCAGCAGTCTGCCTTACAGCGCCAGAGACTCGGGTTCGATCCTGACTACAGGGGCTGTCTGTACTTTCTCCCTGTGACCGCGTGGGTTTTCTCCGGGGGCTCCGATTTCTTCCCACACTCCGAAGCCGCACAAGTTTGTAGGTTGATTGGCTTTAGTAAAATTTAGTGTATAGGATAGTGTCAGTGTACGGGGTGATCACTGGCCAGCACGGACTCAGTGAGCCAAAGGGCCCGTTTCTGACACATCTGTCTGTGGGCTCCCACATTGTTATAGTGAGGACCAATCTAAGCCTGAGGAACAGGCAAGGGTCATGGGGTTAGTACAGGAAAGGTGCCACTGAGGTAAAAGATCGGTCACAATCTTATTACATGGGAGACCTCGACTGAGGAACACAATGGTCTTGACCTGCAGTGAGGCACAGTGGCGCTGTGGTAGAGTTGCTGCCTTACTCGTCAGAGACCCAGGTTTGATCATGACCACGGGTGCTGTCTGTCCAGAGTTTGTACGTTCTCCACGTGATAGTGTGGGTTTTCTCCGGGTGCTTTAGTTTCCTCCCATATTCTAAAGACTTACAGGTTTGTTGGCTGATTGGCTTCGGTAAAATTGTAAATTGCCCCTAATGTGTAGGACAGTGTTAAAGGGATCACTAGTCAGTGTGGACGTGGTGGGCCGAAAGGCCTGCATCTCCAAACTAAATTAAATTTCCAATTGTTCCAAGCCAAGTGAACATATATTGGCAAAGACAAAAAGTGCTGGAGTAACTTAGGCGGTCAGGCAGCATCTCTGGAGGAATAGGATAGGTGACGTTTGGGGCCGAGATCCTTCTTCAGACTGAGATTCAGGGGAGAGGTAAACTCTTTCCCTCCCCCCTAACTCTCAGTCTGCACACGGGTCTTGACCTGAAATGTCACCTAATCCTTTTCTCCAGGGATGCTGCCTGAGTTACTCCAACATTTTGTGTCTATCTTTGGTGTAAACCAGCATCTGTAGTTCCTTCCACATAAATATTGGACCAATATTGGGAGTAATTCTAAAAGACCCACAATATTTCCCTGCATATCCCGCAGTGAATATTATCTGCTCATCCAAAGCTTACCCTTAACCGTGGTAAATCCTTGTTGGCCTGCTCTAGTTGAAACCGCAGTTCTACGTTATCTGCAGACAGACCAAGGTTCTCCTTCTGAAGCTGCTGTTCCTTTTGAGATGAAGCATCAGATCCAATCCCAGAGGTCTGAGTGGAATAATAAAACAGACCGTCAGAAAAACGTGGAGTTTTCCACATGAAACGCTGCACGGATAAGCTCTTTTGCGTTAAAGCCATTGTTACAAACCTAAAAGGTGGAAGGACATATTTGCAGGAAAAGTTAAGATCAGAATTTACTTGAGAGAGATTTGCACTATTGGCCTACATTTCTGAAAAGCTTTGCTAATTGAGCATTTAAGAATAGGTTACTGTCTACTGCTTATTTAAGGGTAGGGTGAAGGAGGTTCTTTCTGCTAGGTTTATGGGCAGACAACCTGAAGCTGATTTTCAGAGACTCTGTGCTTCTCGGACGGTGATCCTCCCTGTTCTTCTGCTGTAGCCGGATCCGCTTCATCCCCCATTTCAGGCCCCAGTTCGCTGGCACTACTTGTGCTCTCCTCGCCACTCGTTGCATCCCAGGAAGGATCACTTATTCCTGGCACCTCCATCTCTCCACTCAAGTTGGTGTTAGCTTGTCCTTCTTCTGTTTCCACCTGTTTCACTTCAATCTCTTCCGCACCCGAGGGTTCTTCCCCGTTCATTTTGTCCCCAGTCGCTGCATCGCTGGTGGGAGGCTGTTCCGCCTGGACGTCGGTGCATGCATCCTCCGCTGTCAAAGCTGAAGCCAGCCGTCCGCTATCATCGTTTCCACTGCCTTGCTCAGCTTTCCCATCTGCGGAGGTTGTGATTTCCAGTTGGTCGTAAATCCGATTGCTCTTCCGCAGACGGAATATTGCTTTTGGACTGTTTCGCATTGTTGGCTTTTTATCAGTGCTCGCTTGTTGTGAAGCAACGACAGGTTCGTCGTGTACATGGGGATCCAAAGTCCGTATGGACTATAGACGTGCACACAGAGAGGTCGTGTAGTATACGAGGAAAAGGGACAGGCACAGAGAAAGAAAACTGGATGAAAGATAATACAGTGAACAGTGCCCTAAAGACATATTTTCCATTTAACTTTTTTGCAAACCACATTCAAAATCACATTTGTACTGTCACTGCTTTATGATAAAGGGAATAATGTGAATAATGTTCATTATTCATGTTTTTCCCTTTATCATGTATCTGTACACTATGAATGGCTCAATTGTAATCATGTATTGTCTTTCCACTGACTGGTTAGCATGCAACAAAAACTTTGTATATGAGACAATTAACTAAACTCAACTCAATTTCTAGACTGCTATAACTAATCCAAAAGTTTAAGACGAGTACGGGTGGCAGAGTGGCGCAACGGAGACCTGCTGCCTAACAGCGCCAGACCCGGGTTCGATCCTAACCATTGGTGCTGTCAGAAAGGCGTTTGAACGTTCTCCCTGTGACCATGTGGATTTTCTCTGGGTGCTCCGATTTCCTCCCACATTCCAATGACATACAGTTTTGCATGTTAATTGGCTTTGGTAAAATTATAAATTGTCCCTTGTGCCTAGGATAATGTTAGTGTACGGGGTGATCGCTGGTCGGCTCAAACTCAGTGGGCCGAAGGGCCTGTTTCCACGCTGTATCTCTAAAGTAATAGTCGAAAGTAAACAAGAAGTCACATTTCCAATTATTTCATTTTTATATCAATGTGAAAACTTAAAATTAATTATTTGCATTTTTTCTTTCGAACGTTGGGTTCTGGGATTGAAATAAATTGAAAGAAAGATTTATTCGCACACTCCAAAGACGCACAGATTTGTAGGTGAATTGGCTTTGCTAAAATTCTAAATTGTCCCTAGTGTGTGGGATAGTGATCGATGAGGACTTGGTGGGACGAAAGTCCTGTTTGTGCACTGTATCTCTAAAGTCTAAAGGTAACTAAATTCTATAGGTTACTGTGTTCTTAAAATATTAAAACAATTACATACCGATGGTCTGGATAAAGTGCTTGCAGACAGCTGTCTTTCCAAAGTTTGTATCTTTTCATGCAAGTAACGATTCTTCAATGTTAAATCTTCCACCAGTGAGTCCCTTGGTAAAGCTTGTTGTTGCCTTTGACAGAACAACACATGCATCTTTATTAAGATGGAATTTTTAAAAATACACAACGTTATCCAATAACATATAAAGTTATGAGAGGCATAGTAGATAGACAGTCAGAACCTTTTTCCCCCCAAGGTGGAAATGGCCAACACTAGAGGGCATAGCTATAAGGTGACGGGGAATTTTAAAGGAGATGTGCAGGGCAATTTTATTTTACGGAGGAAGAAGTGGGGCCCTGGAACGCGTTGCCTGGGATGGTGGTGGAGGCAGATACAATAGTGGTGTTTAAGTGGTTTTTAGATAAAGACATTAAAGTGCAGGGAATAGAAGCACATGAATCAAGTACAGGCAAATGGAATCAGTTTAACGCAACATTATGTTCGGCACAAACATTGTGGGCCGAAGGGCCCGTTCCTGTGCTGTACTGTTCTATGTTATATGATGCTTTGAAAACGTTTGATTCACACATCTTTTGAGATGGGCGACGAAAGCTGGAGATCGGCTAGACTCCACAGAGGCAGTACCCGAGGACAGGAGTGGATTCCGATGTACCGAATCTTTGAATTATTTTCTGAAGACGGCTATGGAGCCTCAGTTGCTGTGCACATTTAAAGCAGAGATTGAGAGATTTTAAGACATTAAGGAAATAATATGGGGCTGGTGCAGGAAATAAAAGTGGTAAAAGATCAGCTAAGATCTTGTTGAATGGTGGCGCAGATGCAATAGACCACATGGACCACTCCTGCTTCTATTTCTTATGTTCTTATGAATGCCCCACCTGAGACCCTGGCCAAGACATCTACTGGGTTTGAGAACAAAAGTGTATTTAAATAAAATGGATGGGGCTGTCAGGGTTGGGTGCAGCAGATCCTGACCACGGTTGCAGTAGAAGGGCCCAACCATAAACGTCACCTATCCATTTTCTCCAAAGATGTTGCCAAATCAGCTGAGTTACTCCAGCACTTGGTGTCTTCTTTTGTAATCAGCATCTGCAGTTCCTTGTGTCTCCATCAACTTACAACTGGACATTACATGTACTAACTTATTATTTTCTTGGTAAAGCTTGGGAACTTGAGCTCCAAATACTCTGGTGGGCTCCATTACCTGCATTTAATGGAGCGGTATGCCAGGTTTTACAGCTTCCTGATTCTGTGGGGATAAGGACATGGGCATTCCCAGTCTCAGCAACCCCACCCTTGGTCATTCAGAACTTAGGAACATCTCCAACGTGAATGACTGCTCTCGGCCTTTACAATGCCCACGGAAACAGCTTGAATCCAACCAAAGTTACAAAATGAACACCAAGACATTTACAAAGGAAAGGACCAATGAGGAGATGATAGCATGTCAAGCTGTAATTAGAAGAATTAAGCAAAGGAAAAAAGATCAACGATGAAAAGTATCTGGATCTATTGACATACTTTGAAATTGATGTATCGTATTTACCTCATGGTTGCCATCTGATCTTGAAGCTCCATATTCTTTCTCCTTAAATCTTCAATCTCTCTATCACAGTCCATAGTTCTGACACCTATTACCTGGTCCACTGTAATCCCACGAGCTTTCAGCTTTCTCTGTAAATATAGCTTTTCCTGGTCAACTCTGCAATTGAGCACATTTATTATATCCATATGTTACTGAACATCTTGTTTTTCCCCACACTCCAAAGACATATAGGTTTGTAGGTTATTTGGCTTCTGTAAAAAGTCCCTAGTGTGTTGGATAGTGCTAGTGTACGTGGTGATTACTGGTCAGTGTGGCCTTCGTGGGCCGAAGGGCCTGTTTCCATGCTGTACCCGAAAGTCTACCATACAGTGCCCTCCACAATGTCTGGGAAAAAGACCCATTATTTATTTATTTGCCTTTGTACTCCACAATTTGAGATTTGTAATAGAAAAAAAATCACATGTAGTTAAAGTGCACATTGTTAGATTTTAATAAAGGCCATTTTTATACATTTTGGTTTCACTGTGTAGAAATTACAGCAGTGTTTATCCCCCATTTCAGGGCACCATAATGTTTGGGACACAGCAATGTCATGTAAATGAAAATAGTCATGTTTAGTATTTTGTTGCATATCCTTTGCATGCAACGACTGCTTGAAGTCTACGATTCATGGGCATCACCGGTTGCTGGGTGTCTTCTTTGGTGATGCTCTGCCAGGCCTGGATTGCAGCCATCTTTAGCTTATGCTTGTTTGGGGGGCTAGTCCCCTTCAGTTTTCTCTTCAGCATATAAAAGGCATGCTCAACAGGCCACTCAAGAACTGACCAGTTTTTGGCTTTGAAAAACTCCTTTGTTGCTTTAGCAGTATGTTAGGGAGCATTGTCTTGCTGTAGAATGAACAGCTGGCCAATGAGTTTTGAGGCATTTGTTTGAACTTGAGCAGATAGGATGTGTCTATGCACTTCAGAATTCATTATGCTACTACCATCAGCAGTTATATCATCATCAATGAAGATACGTGAGCCAGTACCTTCAGCAGCCATACATGCCCAGGCCATAACACCCCCACCATCGTGTTTCACAGGTGAGGTGGTATGCTTTGGATCTTGGGCAGTTACTTCTCTCCTCCATACTTTGCTCCAGCCATCACGCTGATATAAATTAATCTTCATCTCAGCTATCTACAAGACCTTTTTCCAGAACTGTGGTTACTCTTTTAAGTACTTCTTGGCAAAGTGTAACCTGGGGCTATCCTATTTTTGTGGCTAACGAGTGGTTTGCAACTTGCAGTGTAGCCTCTGTATTTCTGTTCATGAAGTCCTCTGCGGCCGGTGGTCATTGACAAATTCACACCTGACTCCTGAAGAGTGTTTCTGATCTATTGGACAGGTGTTTGGGGATTTTTCTTTATTGTAGAGAGAATTCCTTCTGTCATCAGCTTTGGAGGTCTTTCTTATCCTGTCAGTCCCTTTGTGATTAGTAAGCTCACCTGTGCTCTCTTTCTTCTTTATGATGTTCCAAACAGTTGATATTGGTAAGCCTAAGGTTTGGCTGATAAATAACAGTTTTATTCTTGTTTCTCAGCCTCATAATGGCTTCTTTAACTTTCATTGGCGCAACTTTGGTCCTCATGTTGATAAACAGCAATAAAAGTTTCCAAAGATGATGGAAGAATGGAGGAAAGACTAGGTGCTGAGAGCTCTCTTATATCTGCTTTGAGGCGGCAATTAAACACACCTGAGCAATTACAAACGCCTGTGAAGCCATGTGTCCCAAACATTATGGTGCCCTGAAATGGGGGAATGATGTATAAACACAGGTGTAAAAATGGCCTTTAATAAAATCTGACAATGTGCACTTTAACCATATGTGATTTGTTTCTGTTACAAATCTCGAATTAAGGAGTACAGAGGCAAATAAATAAATGATGGGTCTTTGTCCCAAACATTATGGAGGGCACTGTGATTCCTGCCAAAGAAATTACAAATAATCTCAGACATCGATTTCAGAAATAAACCCGTGTCGGCATTTATCCAAGGCGGCACAGCGGTAGAGTTGCTGCCTTATGTCCCTGTCCTACTTAGGAAACCTGAACGGGAACCTCTGGAGACTTTGCACCTCACCCAAGGTTTCCGTGCGGTTCCCGGAGGTTTTTGTCCTCCGGCAACCACCTTCAACTAGCATCGCAACCGGCTTCGACTAAAAAATTACCGATTTTTAAAACGGAAACCACTTTCGAACGTTTGTACATTCTCCCCGCTTTGGCATGAGTTTTCTCCGGGTGCCCTTGTGTCCTTCCAAGCTCCACACACGTGCTGGTTTGTAGATTAATTGGCTTCGGTAAAAGAATGCAAATTGTCTCTAGTATGCAGGATAGTGCTGGTGTATGGGCATTGCTGGTCGGCGTGGACTTGGTGGGCCAATGGGCCTGTTTCCGTGCTGCATCTCCAAAATAAACTGCACTAAACTAAAATAATGAAGCAGTAAGATAATTGAAGGAAAAGTAATAGAAAATGTCACCAAATATTTGATGGTTTCAAAATTTAACATATAACCATCCTATCTAACTGGAAGCATAAAATAACATTTACAGAAAATGCACAGAGTTCAATGTGTGAAAAATGTCTTGACCTTATTTTAGTACTCACTATTTTTCACTCCCATTGGATGCACTCTGTATCTTCTCCTTTGTTCTATCTATTGTACTTGAGTTTGAACTGATTGTATCTATGTACGGTATATTTCATCTGTTTGGATATCATGCAAAACAAAGTTTTTCACTGTATCTTGATTCATGTGACAATAATAAACCTAAATCTAGTAATCAGCTTTTCTTAGAAGGCCCTCTATGAAAGCACCTAGTTTTAGATCAAATTAATTTTCAGTTTTGATGAAGCTTAGTGATGGGTATGCATGCTGGGTGTTGTGTACTTTGGTGCAATCCTACTAGATAATGAAACAAGAGTAAATAAAAAGATCACAGGTCACATTATGAGCAACAACACACAAAATTTAAATTAAAAACTTACTTTGCATACAATTCCTTTAGTGTGGTGACTTGTTTGGTCAGAGCCTCTACCGCCTTCTCTTTTTCTTTCAGCTTGCTCTTTGTTCCTTCCAGTCGGGACTGCCACTTTTTGCCTTCTTCCCACCTCACGATTTCCTCTTTGGCCGTCTGTATTGTGAGGGAAAGCATTGTTCATGCAGCACAGATATCAATCGTCAGGCAAAAGTCAATCATCACTTAGATACGAGGAAATGGGGCCATGGCTGGACTCAGTCAAGTGGGAACGACCGTTCCTCTCAGCTTAATACGTGGTGGCTCACGTTCATTCAATGAGTGGCAGAGTGGCGCAGCGGTAGAGTTGCTGCCTTACAGCGCCAGAGACTCTGTGTGTGTGAAGTTTGTACATTCTCCCTGCGACCACATGGGTTTTCTCCGACTGGTCCGGTTTCCTCCCACACTCCAAAGATGTACAGGTTTGTAGGTTAATTAGCTTCTGTAAATTGTAAATTGTCCCTAGTGTAGGATAGTGCTGGTGTACAGGATGATCGCTGGTCGGCACGGACCCAGTGGGCAGAAGGGCCTGTTTCTGCGCTGTATCTCTAAAGTCTAAAGTGAGATTGGCAAGCAATGTATCTCTTTAAACTAATCTGTGCATATCTCTGAAAAACTGTGGTCTGATACGGATAGAGATGAAAATTACAAAGGTCTTTGACGGCAAATGGACAAATGTTTCTATATGTAAGGAGACCAGAACTAGTGGTCATAAATGGAAGACATTTGAATAAATCTTGTAAGTCCAGCAACAAAGTAAGCAGATAAGGTGAGATAATGGAAATCACAAAAGGGTTACTGTAGATAATACCATGGATACATGTAACATTTAGTTTAGAGATACAGCTTGGAAACAGGCCCTTCGGCCAATCGATTCTACGCTGAACAGCAATCCCCGTACACTAGCGCTATCCTACACGCTGCGGACATTGTGCAATTTTTAACAAAGCAACATACAAACCTGTACGTCTTTGGAGTATGGGAGGAAACCGGAGCACCCGGGGAAAACCCACGTGGTCACGGGGAGAATGTAAAAACTCCGTACAGACAGCACCCATCGTCAGGTTTGCACCGGGCCTCTGGCGCTGCAAGGCAGCATCTCTACCGCTGTGCTACCACGCTGCCCTTTGCGCCACTATGCTGCACCATAAAAAAGGATTATATTCCTCATCCCTCTGATCACATGACATTGCAATGGAATTGAAGATCAAATGAAAAGGGCGTAAGAGACCTGTGTGAAAGATTAAACTCAATGGAAGCAGGAGAACAACAGAGAAGGAAACAAGGGTAAGTCATAAAACATTTGGTTCAGATTGAGGGTGAGATAGGAAGAGATAGAAAGTCAGGATTGAGAGCTAGGAGAGAAAGCCAGAAAAGAAAATCAATTTAGGAAATCTCTAGGAACAATTTACAAACTACGACAAGGAGGCACAGTTTCTGTTGTTCTCTTGCAGGGACATTAAGCGTGTCCCTAAAAGATGAATTACCAACTTGAAATGGATGCAACAAGATTCATTCTTATAATGTAACTAACCCAGCTATTTCATTCCAATGGGATGGTGACATTTTGAGTTTTGTCAAGGCTGATTGCAAAACTGTAATATTATTAAAAGGTTTATGGCAAATCAAAACCTATGATCATTTTTAACTTGCCACAGTCTGGTGGGCTTATTTACCTGCCAATAGAGTCTTACAACACAGAAACAGTCTTTTTGGTCCATCTTCCCATGCCAACCAAGCTGCCCAATCTGTACTGATCCCACCTGTCAGTATTTGGCCTATATATCCCTCTCAACCTTTCCTATCCATGTACCTGTCCTAATTTATTTTAAATATTCTTATAGTACCTGGCTCAGGTACCTCCTCTGGCAGCTCGTTCCTTATACCCACCACCCTCTGTGTGAAAAAGTAGTCCCTCAGGTTCCTATTCGATCTTTCCCCTCTCACCTTACACCCGTGTCTGCTTCATTATTTCCCAGATTTGGGTAAAACGTCACCCATTCCTTCTCTCCAGAGATGCTGCCTCACCCGCTGAGTTATTCCAGCATTTTGTGAATCAACCCTATCTATTCCCCTTAACATCACCCACCCCTCAGCCTTCAGTGCCTCAAGGAATAAAGTCCTAGCCTGCCCCAACTACTCCCTATAGCTCAGGCTATGGGGAACACGGTGAACTCACTGTGAGTTTTCCACAGTATCTGCGCCATAATGTAAATTAGTTTACAAGTTTAAAGTCATCTTAATTTCTGGGTAAATTCCTTGCTGCACATTAGCAAGACCGGAAAGTGATAATAAAATAAATTCACTTTACAATACCTGGCTGTTATCCAGAGGAAGTAAACATTTTTTTTTTTAAAACAGTCTCTATTTGTAATTTTGACTGAATGAACACAGCCCTAAGCAGAAACTTGATCAAAAGGAGCTGCAGTGGAAACACATTCATTTTTGTTGACTGTGTATTTAGTTACCATGACAACGTGAATCAAGGCCATTGGTCCCTTACAGAAGCCAATCAAATTATAATCCAACAATAGCTGTTTGAACCGTGCTTTCCCATAGTAATGTCACACAAACTACCTTCATATTGCAGGCAAAAGTAAAAAGAGGAAAAAGTGGAAAATGTTACCACAGTGGAGGCTAATCATTATTTTTGATTTTTAACGCAGTTTCCTGTATATTTCACGGGACAGTTCAACACTCAAACGCGTAACATTATAAAGTAACATCTTGGTAACCAAGTGTGCTTGCTGATCCTATTTTCTTTTCTGACAAGGCTCGATCTGCTCTCTAAGATCCATATGGATATGCAGGGAAAGCAGGGATATAGATTATGCGCAGGCAGATAAGAGATCATCTTGGCATTATGTGCAGCACTGACACTGTGGGCCGAAGGGCCTGTTCTCATGCTGAAATGTTCTATGTAATCCCTGCATATCCATGTGCCAAGTTATAATGCCATACTTAAGCCATAATGCCATGTTGAACTAATCTCCTCTGCCTGTACAAGATCCATATCCCTGCATTCCATGCATATTCACATGCCTATCCAAAAGCCTCTTAAATGCCACAATCGTATCTGCCTCCACCACTGTCCCTGGCATTGTGTTCCAGGCATCCATCACCCTCTGCGTAAAAAACTTGTCCAGCAAATCTCCTTTAAACTTTGGCCCTCGCACTTTAAAGCCACGCCTTGAGCATTGATATTTATTTCTAGCCTGTGAGAAAGGTTCTGACTATCTACCCTATCCATGCAACAATAAAGCAAATCTAAGCTTCATTTATTCCAAAGCAAATTTGTGCTGGATGAAATCCTGTAACATTATAGTCGCTAAATAAGCTGCCATAATCTATTCTGCATTATCAGGATGTGTAGGAAAGAACTGCACATGCTGGTTTAAATCAAAGGTCGACACAAAATGCTGGAGTAACTCAGCGGGACAGGCAGCATCTCTGGAGGGAAGGAATGGGTGATGTTTCAGGTCGAGACCGTTCTTCAGGCTCAAGTAGACGTTTAAAGAGGGTCTCAGCCCGAAAGGTCACCCATTCCTTCTCTGCAGAGATGCTGCCTGTCCCACTGAGTTACTCCAGCAATTCATGTCAACATGCATTGTCAGGATATGAAACAAAATAAATTATTCATTTATTATGCAGTGTAACATGTGGTGGTCTTTTGGTGTTAAATGAGATGTAGGTGGAAATCCATACCTTGTCTTCTTTCAAAACTTTTCTTTCAATTTGCTCAGAAGTCATCTTCTTGTCCAGTTCAATCTCCAGTCTTTTAATCTTTTTCTGTAGTTCATCTATTATGGTCTGATTATTGTCAGCCTCTGCCTTGGTCTGAAATATAACAAGAAGGTTTAAACATTTCGGGCAGCACAGTGGTGCAGTGGTAGAGTTGCTGCCTTACAGCACCCGGGTTCGATCCTGACTACGGGTGCTGACTGGACGAAGATTGTACGTTCTCCCTGTGACGGCATGGGTTTTCTCCGGGTACTCCGTTTTTTCCCCACACTCCAAAGACATATAGGTTTGTAGGTTATTTGGCTTCTGTAAAAAGTTCCTAGTGTGTAGGATAGCACTAGTGTACGGGTGAGTACTGGTCGGTGTCGGCTCGGTGAGCTGAAGGGCCTGTTTCCATGCTGTACCCGAAAGTCTAACATACCAAACATGAAGATTTCCAGATTCACATAATGTGTGTTGGTGGTAACACAGTGCAGAATAAGACTTCTACGTCTTTTTTATTCATGTAATAATGTTTTGCTTTGTCATGTTTGCCATTTTTATTATAGACATTTCTGACAACCTTTCGGAAAAGGATAACTTGTCGACACAAACAGGCTGCAATAGACAGGAAGACACAGTGCTGGTGTAGCTCAGCGGGTCAGACAGAATCTCTGGAGAACATGGATTGGCCACGTTTCAGGTTGGGATCCTTCAGTCTGATTTTATGGGAGGGGGGTGGTGGGAGAAAGCTGGAAGAGAGGAGCGGAACCCAAATGGAAACCAAAACAGAACAATAACATTTTTGCTTGAAGCAGCACATGACAAATCTGTAAACACAGCACTGAGTAGATAACATAATAAAACAAACAATAAAATAGTTATATATTTTTTTTTTTAAATCTCAATTCTCCATTTAAACCCACAATCTTTGGATTGTGAAGCACAGCTGTCACTAAATGAACCCACAGTTATTGGGAAATGAGATACAGTAATATTTGTACCTGCAAGCTGCTGGATAGCCTCTTAATTTTTTTCTTCAGTTCTCCATTCTCTTTCTCCAACTCTTCTTTTTCCGCTTGCAGTTTGTTCAAAACTCTTTGTTTTTTGTGAAGCTCTCCGTTTAAAGATTCTACTTCAGCTGATGTGGCTGCCTCTTTAGTTTTGCGTGATTTCATGTTGTCTTTGGCCGCTGCAAGTTGTTCCGTTAACTCTTCGACACGTGCCTGAAGTTAGTTTAAAGCACTAGTAATGTTAAGTCCATTGGGAGCAGCCAAACTAATAGACAGTTAATAGGAAAAAGCATCAACAACACTTCTGCTATTGAAGATATTCTTGGACATAATATAAAAACTGGCGATTTTGTCAGTCGATATATTCAGGCTACAATGGAGACACAAGGAACTGCAGATACTGGTTTACACAAAAGTACACAAAGTGCTGGAGTAACTCGGGTGGTCAAGCAGCAACTCTGGAGAACATGGATAAGCGACATTTTGGTCAAGACGGGACAACCAATCTGAAGAAGGCTCCCAACCCGAAACATCACCTATCCACGTGCTCCAGAGATGCTCTCTGACCTGCCGAGTTACTTCAACACTTTGTGTCCTTTCAAGTTAAAACAGGTTAATTGACGGTTTGAATTTAAAAAAAATGCAAAGCAGTAGAGTTTAACAGAATGAATCGTGATATTGGGTTTTATTTAGAAAAGGCTTACCCTCAACTCCTTTGTATGTTTATCGACTATCTGCTGAATATTGATCTGTCCCTCTTTTTGTGCAGCCTGGTTTATAATTTGCTGTTCTGCATGAGAAGTCATCTCAGCCCGAAGGTCCAGCAGCGCTTTGCTCAGAGCCTAGAGAGAATGGGAATCAGAAAATAAAATCTATTCTCCGTGAAGACCATGAGATGATGTTTTACTGTAGATAGCTTTCACGCTTAGATTGTTTAATTGCATCATATAAAGGACATGCTGTAGATAATAAAAGGTCAAACTGTAACAGGTTCCAGTTGTGAAAACTCCCACAATCCTCACAGCTAATTTTCTCTGAAAATTGCGGAACTCGTAAATCAGTAAATATTGAACAGCACAAAATAATTACAGTGCATAATATATTTTAAGCTGTGCATTTATGATTTATCTTGACAGTAATTGAATACGTTCAGTGTCTTATGTTCAATATAGGCAGATGCGGGGATAAGAGAAAATGGACGGCATGAGCTAAAGCAGGAAATAATCAATTAGCTCTCCACAATTAGAGAGAGTTTTTGATTTTAGACAAGTTTATACAAACGGGAATCTGGAGCTGAGGTTTGATCTCAGTAGAGAATGTGCTCTTAATGTTACTTTTAGTTTAGAGATACAGCGTGGAAACAGGCCCTTCGGCTCACCGAGTCCACGCTGACCTTCGATATTTTAAAATACAAGTCAAGCCACCTACATGTTTTTGGGATGTGGGAGGAAACCAGAGCACACGGAGAAAACCCACGTGGTCACAAGGAGAACATACAAACTCCACGTAGACAACCCCCGAGGTGAGGATTGAACTCAGGACTCTGGCGCTGTGAGGCAGAGGCTCTACTAGCTACGCCACTGTGCTGCCTCCACACTATTACCTTCTGATCAAGCCTATTTTCAGGAAACTAAAATTTGGAACTTCAGCCCAGAGTAAAGCAATTTGTTGAAATACTACTTCCAACCAGGTGCCTGCAAAGTAATAGTTACAAATTACAGCCAATTAAAGTACAAACATACACTTTGCTCATTCACATTTTATAAATATCTACCTTTTGCTGTTTCTCCTTTAAGGCAAGTTGACCTTTGAGCCTTTCCACCAAGTTCTTCATGGTGGTGGTAGGTGCTCTTGTGTTTGCTTGTTTCTGGGCTTCCAGTTCAGTTTCCAGGTACTGCACTTCTTTGGTCATATCCAAATTGGTGCTCCTCAGTTCATTTGCTTCATTGTGGAGCTCCTTTAGCTCAGCAGCATGCATCTCTTCAAGCCTTGAAGTAAAAGATTAAAATAGTGTTTGGTGGTCCTGAAGGGTCTGAAGAAGGACCCTGACCCGAAATGTCACCTATCCATGATCTTCAGGGATGCTGCCTGACCTGCTGAGTTACTCCAGCACTGTGTCTTCCCATCTATTGCAGTCTGTTTGTGCCGACAAGTTGTCAAAACAATGTCTTGTTAAGTGTGGTCTGAGATCTACTCCAACATTGTGATGGCCCACAGTCTAACTACACTACTCCAAAGTCCGTCATGTGAAGAAGTGACCACATCGACAGGAAACAATCAGGATGTCTTTGGAGCCTTCCGGGGAGAAAACAATGCAACATCCCCTCTAACTTTGGAAAGCCTTGGCCCACGACTGCTCAAAGTGGTGGTCCATATTGAAGCCCGAAGTAAATGGTGGAAAGGGACCACCACCTGACCGATCCTGCTACCTTCAGGCACCTCGTGCCAAATCTGTGGACGTGTACACGGTTCTCACATTGGCCTCGTCAGTCATTTCATAACCTATAAAACTAGTGTGGATGCAAGTCATCCGAGATCCCAAGGGACTGCCTAAAACAAGAACAACATTCTTGTTTGGATTGAACACAAAGTGGTGGAGTAACTCAGTGGATCAGGAAGCATATCTGGAGATCATGGATAATCAACATTTTGGGACGGGACCGATCTCCAGACCTGAAACGTCACCTAACCATGTCCTCTAGAGCTGCTGCTGAATTCTTCCAGCACTTTGTGTTCTACATAAGATTTCTGCTACTGGAGTTCCTTGGCTCTACATTCTTTGTTTGGAATTGGTTTTGGGAACTAATGGTTTGGATGTTTGCTATAACTGGCACCATATAATTACGTCAGCTGCAATCAATAGAAATACTTTAGGCGTTGTACGTCAGGTTTTATTGGCCAAGCTGAACATATCGTCCATGTTATTTACAGGCGTGTCAACCCCACAGATCCTCCATGTTTTTTACGCTCCACAAGAATCTCCATCCATCCTTTAGCAAATTCTCTCAAAATATCCTTATAGTCTGTTCTTGATTTCTCCTCAAAAGTCACAGAGTCCAGGAGTTCTCCGTCACCGAAAGTCATGGAGCACAAAGTCATGCCAAGTATGTTGTCCCTCTACACTAATCCCATTTTCCTCAATTATGAACTAATACATTTTGAGATGAATATCATGGGAACTTTTGCCAATAACCATTCTCTGGATCAAGTAGTCTTTTCCTGCAATACTAATTGGATTTAATACTTATACTTATGGGTTGAGATTTTCCTAGAAATGGAAATACCTTGCCCAAACCCACATAATCAACCCATTTCCTATTCGTAAAGACAACTATTAGGCCATCTCATTTTAATGGAGAATGTGTGAGTCATTATTTGACAGTAGCGAAAAATGCCTGGAATGTGCTGCAATAGGTGGTGAAGGCAGATACTATGGCGGTGTTTAAGAAGGGTTTGGATTGGCACGTAGTTATGCATGGAATAGAGGGATATGGAGCGTGCGCAGGCAGAGGAGATTAGTTTAACTTGGCATTATAGTCAACACAGACATGGTGGGTCGAAGACATAGTGCTGTTTCCTGTGCTAATTTGCAATAAAGAAAGTCCATTTTCTATTCTGGCTCAACATCTATTCAATACTTTAAATTATTTTTACTGCAAAATAAATGTATTAAAACATGTTTGCATAACCACAACGTTATACAGATGAACTGAGAGCTTACCTTGCTCTTTCAGTCTCACTTTCAATCATTTTCAGCTCCGTAATATCTTTTTGTTTCTCTAGCTCTGTGGTTGTTGCTTTCAATTTGTCCACAAGTGTCGACAGGGAGTGGTCTTGCTCCGCCACCATCTGTTCCAGCTCAGCCAAGCGCACCAGATGTTTGGATGTTGGAACTTGAAGGGACGGTTTCTTCAATAGCTCCTGTATCAAAACACATTACTGCTTCAGTACCGATCAACCCAAATCTCCATGTTCCACAGTTTCCATTCTGTACTTCCAAACTAAGATCATAAGATATAGTCAAAGTCAAGTCAAAAGAGTTTATTGTCATCTGACAGGACAATGATATTCTTTCTTTGCTTAGCACAACAGAACATAGTAGGCATGCGCAGGCAGAATAGGAGCAGAATTAGGCCAATCGGCCCATCGAGTCTGCTCCGCCATTCGATCGTGGCAGATCTAGTTTTCCCTCTCAACCTTATTCTTTTGCCTTCTCCTCATAATTTTTGACATCCTTACTAATCAAGAACCTATTAGTCTCTGCTTCAAAAAAAGCGAATGACAGCCTCCACAGCCTTCTGTGGTAATGAATTCCACAGATTCACCATCGTCTGGCTGAAGTATTTACTCCTCATTTCTATTCTGAAGGTACGTCCTTTTATACTGAGGCTGTGCCTTTGGTCCTAGACTTTTCCACTTTTCCTCTCCACATCCACTATCTAGGCCTTTCATTGTTAGTAATGGTGAAGCATTGTTAGTAAAATGTTAATGCTGACTTTGCTCTACACCTGTAGCCTGCCTAGCTTCCCCGCTTTCCCTGCCCAACATTTTTTTTAGCAATATCTGTTGTGTCAACATTCCTTTTCCCCACTCAGAATAAGGTTATTAACTATTAACTAATTTGTTTCATCAGTTCTTGTGGTCAGCTAGTCTGGGAAGTTCTTCTATTGTCAACTTTCAGAATCTAATGGGGTAACTCAGAACAGTATAGCACAATGTCTGCATTGAACATTAGACCTACTTGAACTAATCCCTTCTACCTGCCTGTCCTTCATATCCCTCCATTGCTGCATATTCACGCATCTATCTAAAAGCCTTTTAAATGCCACTTTCATATCTGCTTTCACCACCAAAGATGTGGATTGATATAATCAGTCCAAATTTAAAGATATTTGCTAAGAAAATGCTTCAGTAACTACATTCTGAGTATGTGGATCATTATCTACTGTACTTCAGTATCTGACCATTTCAGCCACTGTAAACCATCCCCAGGGACAGTGCACGGTGTGTATTTAGAGCTTAAGAATCCACCACTCTGAAAAGGTTTTTTGTCCTGGGTCCTAATATCTTTGTATGTTTTGTTTTATTAGTCTCACGTGAAGCACCCTGGTAAGTTTTAAAGATGTCATGTAGAGATATGCTATTGCTTATTCCAAGAAAAAATCAATTGTTTTGTTTTTTTGCTTATTAAAAATTAACTGAAAGCAGAATTGTAATTTTATACTGCCTATTAGGCAAGTCTAAGCAGAATATAACTTTTAAATGAAATTGGTCTATTGAGGGCGGCATAGTGATGCAGCTATAGAGTTGATGCCTTACAGCGCCAGAGACCCGGGTTTGATCCTGACTACAGGTGCTGTCTGATGGAGTTTGTATGTTCTCCCTGTGCCCACGTGGGGATTCCCCGGGTTCTTCGGTTCCCTCCCACACTCCAAAGAGATACAGGTTTGTAGTTTAATTGGCTCCAGTAAAACTGTATATTGTCCTTCTTGTGCAGGATAGTGCTAGTGTACTGGTCGGTGCAGACGCGGTGGGCTGAAGACTCTGTTTCCACGCTCTATCTCCAAAGCAACTATAGTATTTATGATAAAGAGTTTTTTTTTAAATAATGAAGAAATAGCATGTAACAACCCTATTGGCACAAAAACCCGATCATTAAGTTACCAACAAAATAAAATGAAGAATAAAATTAAAAGAAAATTAACCACTGCAGCTTCTTTGAATTTGTTCAAGGATGCATCTGCATATGAATCCAATTTAAGGTGCAAAGCTTTAAGATCCTCTTCATGTCTCTTCGCAATTTCTTCTTGGTCCTGTTAAATGTAAAACAAATCTTAAGAGCTCTGTATATCTTGGTGGTGTGCGTTATAGAAACATAGAAACATTGAAAATAGGTGCAGGAGGAGGCCATTCGGCCCTTCGAACCAGCACCGCCATTCATTGGGATCATGGCTGATCGTCCGCTATCAACAACCTGTGCCTGCCTTCTCCCCATATCCCTCGACTCCACTAGCCCCTAGAGCTCTATCCAACTCTCTCTTAAATCCATCCAATGATTTGGCCCCCACTGCCCTCTGTGGCAGGGAATTCCATAAATTCACAACTCTCTGGGTAAATTTTTTTTTTCTCACCTCAGTCTTAAATGACCTCCCCTTTATTCTAAGACTGTGGCCCCTGGTTCTGAACCTTATAAATTAAGGTTATCAAACGATTAATGTTTGAACAATAAAAACATAAATTCTGACAATTTCCCATTGACCTTGCTTTCATAGTCTGCAGACAACTCTAAATCAAATGAAATTATACTGCTCATCCCCTTACTTTTGATAAAAAATCAAATTAAAAATAAAACCAATGCTCCATTCTCTTCCTATCATCCTAAAATTACTTCTTCTTCGGATGTTTACTCAACATTTCCTCTTAATAAACTGCAATAATCTCGTAATTGCTCTCAGTTATAGAGCATTCTGTCTGAAGAAATTGAGATACAAAGAACTGCAGATGGTGGAGTCTTGAGCAAAACACAAAGTGATGGAGTATCTCAGTGGGACAGGCAGCATCTGTAGTGGGAAATGGAAACATGATGTTTCAAGTCGGGATCCTTCTTCAGACTGGTTGCAACCCGAGACGTGTATCTATTCTCCCACAGATGCAACTTGGCCCTCCAATTTAATTCCATCACTTTGTGTTTTGCCATCCAAATAAATGTTTGCTTATCTGGTGTTAATTTCTAAATTTGTAGAATGATTTGTACTCACAAACCAGAGGAAATTCCCTTTCTTCTCTGGTCATACTTGGGATGTCAGGGTCATTGGCGAGGTTAACATTTATTCCTAATTGCCTGTCAGAAGATGCTGTTTGTTACCTTCTTGAATCACTGCAGTCTGTAAACTGAAGGTATTCCCACTATGTTGCTTGGTAGGGGAGTTCCAGGATTTAGCTTTGTGTTTCCCTGCTCTGCAAAAGCGCTATATAAGTCTCAACACCGAAACGTTGCCCATTCCTTCCTTCTCCTAGCCTACAATGACCCATTCTACATTTTCCTTGAACTTCATCCCCTTTGATGTCTCATTCTCACACCTTACACTTCCTTATCTCTACGTTTCCTTCTCCTGACTCTCAGTCTGAAGAAGGGTCTTGACCTGAAACATCACCCATTCCTTCTATCCAGAGATGCTGCCTGTCCCGCTGAGTTACTCCAACATTTTGTGTCTATCCTGGTGTAAACCAGCATCTGCAGTTCCTTCCTACATATAACTGCAAATTCTCTCTTACACTTGCAATGCAAGTTCACTGACCTGATGTGATCTTGTTAACAACTGCTGGTATTTCTGTACAACTTCATCCTTCTGATCCAGTCTAGCCTGTAGGTTCATGATGGTCTGATGAGCAACCTTCAGGGCCTTCCTGCTTTCCCCATCACCTTCTTTCTTAGCACTGAATTCTGTAATCAGCTTCTCTCGCTCAGCTGTAGCAGGGAGCCGTAGCCGTAACTCATTTATAACTTGGTCCCTGGACAGCACATTCTGTTCAGCCTTCCACAGTGATGCCTCCTTCTCTTTAAGTTTCTGTGAAGGAAAACAAGTGTCTATTACTTCAGATTGAACATATTATGTTAAGCAAAGTGCAAAAATTGATGGGAGGGGAGAAGAGGGAGTGACCTGGGTGAGACTCGTCTGTAGACAAAATGTTGCTGGTATGCATATAACAGTTCATGCAATGCTATGGGCTGCTGAACATTAATCTCATTTTAAAACTTAGAGGTGCTGGCACGATGCACGACTGCTCACCATCACAAAAAAAGCACTAGGCACATCTTATCACTGCAAGGTATAACACATAACTGTTCCAATTTACAACCCAGTGTTTGCGTAAAATGTGTATGTTGTATGCATTATTAGTAATATTATAAGGTGAACTCTTTAATTTGAATCCTTCCCTTTACCTCTTCCATGGTCCTGCAGGTCGCTTGGGTCTCCAGAATTATGTGGACATGCTCTCTGATCCTTTGTAAAGCCACATTTAGCTGCTCTGGAAGTGGCTTGTTGGGGTCAGGGATGGAGCCAGTAGCTTCCTCGAACTGTAGGAAGTAGTATTTAGATCAATACAGTAAAACTCTAAAATGGTTAAATATTACAGTCACATTTTACAATAGGGGTCCACCAAAGATTTTCCGGCACCCTTGGACCCAGAGCCTTTCTGGATTAGCCATTCTGCTGGACCAAAAGCGCTCATGTCCTCTGAGAGGAGTCAAACAGTACCAAAATGTTCCGTTGAGACCGCCGATGGGACCGAGACACCATCCCGCAAATTCAGCCTCGGAAGTCGGCTACAGTTCCAGAGCTACGGCTACAGGAGGCAATTTCGACCCGCCGATCGGTGTGGAAATGTGGAAGTCCTGATGAGGTCGAGATCGGCTGCCTCACCCTGCCTAGGCATCACATTTTCAAGGGTACTTCCGGGGCGGGCCGAATTTCAAGTGTGCTCCCGTAATTTTGTCAGGATTAAAGGAAGTGCCTGATCACCAGTTGCTGGAAAATCGATGGTGTAATCGACCTGTATTTGTAGGCGCCCGAGATATTAAATCCCCTTGCAAAGAATAAGCTGGTGTGATTATATGAAAACATTGCAATTGGTTACTTATCTTAAGAATTACATGCATAGTTCATAAGACTAAGACTCACCCTCTGAGCTGCATTCAATAGGTCACTACTTTGATGCTCATACATATCCAGCTGACGTTGCAATTCTAACTCTCTGTGATCCCATGCTAATAACCGCTCTTCATGGAACTGTAGGGAAAATGTCAATTTGCATAAAGAAAATGAGTTGTCAATTTATGGAACAAACTTCCAAGGAAGATTATGACGTGGAAACTACTGCTGAAACAGCAAGCTTTAGCCCAGCAGTGTTGACTCGCAGTTTGAGTGAGGAGTGAGACAAGGATTTGACGAGCATGCAGAGAGGGATTTCTGCTGGATTCCAAATAGTTGTAATACTCTCAGCCAATTATTTTGGGCAGAGGATGCAAACAGACACAGAGTCGATGATTGTAACTTACGGAAAATCTGACTTACACAAAGGTTCAGGGAACCTAACCTTACGTAAGCTAGGGAGTGCCTGTATTACATTTGTATCATAATTACCAGGATGGGTGAGGATACATCAGAAGGACCTAGTCCTTCGTATATCTTTGAATTCTTACGTTTATCAAAGACTGATCAGATTCACCTTATTTTGCTGAACCATCTCCTCCTCCAGATCATTGATGGTGCCTTCCTGCTCAGTTATTATATTATTTAAGTACTTTATTTCTTCTTTTTGTTTATTTAGGCACCGATTTATTCGGAGATCTTGGAGACGGAGTTCTTCTATCTTATTGTGCCATTCCGTTACCTATTGAAAGGAAAGTGAAAGTGTAGCACAAAGAATTTAAAAATAGTAAATGAGTTAAATGATGTGCAAAACCAATACAGGCGTATTGCGCAGGGGTTATGTGGTTGAAAAGCAGCACGTAAATCAAAACCGTGTAAATTAAACATATCACACAACTACCATGACAACTGTAAAATTGAGCGCGTTATCCCAAAAGGATAAACAAGTAAATCAAGTAAATTGTATTAAAGGAACAAATACCTTATTTCAAAGAAAGCGTAAATGAAACAGGCGCAAGATGCCTGTAATTAGGAAATATCATGTGCTGATAAAAGGTAGACACAAAATGCTGGAATAGTTCAGCGGGACAGGCAGCATGTCTGGAGAGAAGGAATGGGTGACGTTTCGGGCCGAGACCTTTCCTCAGACTTTGAAGAAGGGGTCTCAACCCGAAACGTCACCCATTCCTTCTCTCCAGAGATGCTGCCTGTCCAGCTGAGTTACTCCAGCATTTTGTGTCTACCTTCGATTTAAACCAACATCTGCAGTTCTTTCCTACACACGTGTTGATAAAGTCAGTTTTCAAATCTAATTTTAGAACATTAAGTATATTAACAACACAAATAAATGTACTTAATTATCTGCAATTGATATAATTACTTATAGGATTTAATCCCACATTGCTCTCTTCTGCTATATATTTGCTCCTTCAAACTTGAAGTATTAGCAAACTCCTTATATATTGAAAGCTGCACAGAGCCACTCTACATTCGGCTAATTCCCCTCATTATGGAACTGCTCTCAGGCAGTCCCCCCGTCTGCATTTATCTCATACATCTCTAAACCTCTCCTATCCATGTACCTTTCTAATTGTTTCTTAAACTTTGCAATACTACCTGCCTCAATTACGTCCTCCGGCAGCTTGTTCCATACACCCACCCATCCTTTCTTTGAAAACATTACCCCTCAGGCTACTATTAAATCTTTCCTCCCTCACCCTAAACCTACATCCTCTGGTACTTGATTCCTCTACTCTGGGCAAGAGAATCTGTGCGTCTACCTGATCTATTCTACTCGTGATTTTGTACGTAGGTTATTCATGCATGAAAACTTTCTGACCTTCTGGGCTCCCTTTGCATCCTTTAGCGTTCCAATCAGTTCCTCCAGTCCCTTCAGCTTCAGTTCCAGCTCCAACGCCTTGTCCTCTGCTGCCGCCCTTTCCTCTTGGGCATGTTTAACGTCCTGCATGATCTTCAGCTTGTCGTTCTGCAACTGCAGCATGGTCTTTGAGAATTTCTCCTGCTGTGCAAGGGGCAAGGCTCCGCTGAACTGCCTGCGCAGGGACTGCACGGTTTGCCTCAGATGCTTGGCCTTGTTCCGGCCTTCCATGCGGGCGTAGTACAGGGCTTGCTCTCGCTCGTCCAGTTTCTGCTCCAGCCGCAGGTTGCAGACCTCCATCTTCTGCAGTTTGCTGGCGTAGGCCTCCAGCTTGCTCACCGCTGCGGTTTCACTCACCTGCAGCGCAACGATGTGTTGGTGCAGCGTCGCAATGAGAGCTTTCTCATCAGACTGCGCCTGAAAGTGAAGGAGACAGACGAGCAGTTACGGACAACCTGATGTTTCTGGCAATTTTTAATCAATTTGCTTGGCCGGCTTGGTGCCCAGCTGGGTAATGATGATAATGAGGGGCAGCACGGTGGCACAGCAGTGTTGTGGCTCCAAAGCACCAGAGACGCGGGATCGATCCTGACTACGGGTGCTGTCTGTATGGAGTTTGTACATTCTGCCCATGACCTCGGTGGGTTTTCTCCGGGTGCTCTGGTTTCCTCTCACACTCCAAAGACGTACAGGTTTGTAGGGTAATTGGCTTTGGTAAAAATTTTAATTGTCCCTATTGTGTGTAGGTAGTGCTGGTCTGCGGGGATCACTGGTCGGCTTGGGCTGAAGGGCCTGTTTCCACACTGCATCTCTAAACTAAACTACTCAAAATGTTAATTAAAGTGAAGCATTTTCTGCGAAGAAAGATAGTTAGCTTCTCATGTTGGTGACATACAATGTACAAAATAAAAGTTATAGTGGGCCATTCTGCTCATCATTCCTTCTCTGCTGTTCCATTAAATTATGTCTGATCTTCCCCTCCTATTATAATGATAGGATAAATCATTGTAAAAAATAAATTCTGGACATTGACTCAAATTTACATTCATTAAAAAGCAAGCAAGCAAAGGAAAACAGAGTAATTTGAGAAACATTTCCATCCGTATAATAAACTCAAAAGTGATTCGTTTTTGAAGATTTGCAGCAGCCACATGAAATATTAATACAATGCAGATCAACAACCAATAACGTGCCTTTCTTAAGGATTCACTCTACCTTTATCACAAAAATAAAGTGAGACAAAATCAGTCCTAACCTGGTAATCTAGTACTTGCTTTCTGAGGGCCTCGACCTCCTTCTCTCTGGATTGCTGACGAGCTTCTAAGGCTGCAACCTGCATTTTGGCGACATCTGAAACATCTCTCAACCTGCAGACGTAAAGAACTTCCAGCATTACAGTTAAAATTTCAAATAAAATATATCAGTGCAATTTAAATCTGCATTCTCTCAGCAAGGTTCAGTAATTCGAATACTCAAGGGCGAATGAGGCTGCTGAAAGTGGTGGACAATGCCCAGTCCATCATGGGTATTGACCTCCCAACCAACAATGGGATCTTCAGGAAGCGCTGTCTCAAAAATGCTTGTAATGTAATCGAAGATCCATACTATCCTGACCAACTCTCATCTCACTGCAAACATCGGGAAGAGGGTTACCTGAACCGTTACCTCCACCTTCAAGGACAGTTTCTTCTGATCAACCATCAGGCTCTTGAACCACTGTGAATAACCCCAATCACAATCCCACCTCAAGCCACAAACCACTATGGACTATGCACTGCTATGATTGCTCAAAGTACTTTGTTTTTTTCACTATCCTACTCTAGTTTATTTAGAATAACAGATAATTCACTATATTTTTATTGCATCTAATGTGTCTGTAAAGCTACAGCTGCTAAGAATTTAATTGTTCTGGTACAGATCTGGCCCATACAGCAAATAAGCATCTTGACCAGCCTTCAGTTAATTATGGGCAACTGTGCAGGTCCTGGGATGAATTAAATGCCTGGGGAAATTGGTGTTTTAAACAATTTCTCCTCAGATAGAGTTCACCCGCCTCCTGCTTCTGGCCTTCTCCACATATCTCTCCTTTCAATTACTGGCAGTCACACTGACTGGGATGGGGGACACTTTACAAGGTGATTCTGAGCATTAAGCTTGCTTTACAGCAGTGCATTCTCCTTGGCACGACTCTGGGTTTGTAGAGCATGAGAGTAAATGTTGATGTTTTATCAATGGAACATTAAGGTAGGAGAAGGTCACAGCATGTGGTGTGCATGGGTTTGTACAGTATTATCTAAACAAAGTACATCAAATATTTGCAACCAATTGGAATAAAATAACTTTAGTTAGGAAATTAGGCCAACATACAAGATCACTAAAATCTCTTGGGAAGATACAGAAATAATTAAAAAGGCTAATATGTTGACCTTCACACATAAAATAAATAATAAACAGTTAGATGCAACTATTCAGAGCTACACTTAGACCATAACTATATATCTGTTTAGTTCTGGGAAAGGCACTTAGGGTTCAGAATGAGACCTTTATAGGTATACTAGAATTGGACATGACTCTTGGGTTAAATTTCAATTACACTAAGAATTTACCCGTAATTCAGTTATTGGAGGGTATCCAGTCAATGTTTTGAAGCTTAGACAAAAAGCTGGAGAAACTCAGCAGGTGCAGCAACATCTAAGGAGCGAAGGAGATAGGCGACGTTTCGGGTCGAGACCCTTCTTCAGACTGGTCAAAGCTATTGGTACATAGACACCGCACAGTAACATGGCCCTTCAATCCTCAATGACTGCACCGAACATGATGCCAGGTCAAACTAATCTCTGTCTGCATGAAATCCATATCCCTCCATTCCGTGCCTATCTAAAGCCTCTTAAACAGTATGATCATATCTGCTTTCGCTGCCAACCTTAGCAACGTGTTCCAGGCCCCCACCACTCTCTTAAAAAAAAGTTGCTTATCTCCGTTAAACCTTTCTCTTCTCACCTTAAATTTATGCCCTACAGTCTTTGACATTTCCACTCAGTCTATTGAGAGAACTTTTAGAAGAGATAAAAAACTATTTTCACTGGTTGGTAAATGATGGTTAGGAACAAGACCTACAAGAAATTTAGGAAGCACGCATGTTCATAAGTCATAGGAGCAGAATTAGGCCATTCAGCTCATCGAGTCTACTCCCGAGTTTAATCATGGCTGATCTATCTTTCCCTCTCAACCACCTCCTCCACCTGTCTTCTCCCCATAACCCATGACACCCTTACCAATCAAGTATCTATGCATAACGACAGAACTCTATTCTGCAAAAGACAGACGATACTTAAACAACTATTATGTTTAAACCTGGTACTGATAGATTTTTTATAATAAAGGCAATAAACCAAAGGCAGGTGATGTGGTGTTAAGTCAACCATGATCTCTGAAAGCTTTTGCTATAAGAGAGGGAATGTTGAACAAACAGTTACTAAATGAAATAATGACCAAAAAAACATCTAGCACCAAAAACGATGTGGACATCACTGTGAATTGTTAACGTACTTGGACACTTCAATTTTTAATTCGGATTCGCTTTTCTCCAGCTCACTAATGCGCCTTCTCTCCATGTCGCTCACTGCTTTGCTCACACTGCTTGCTAGCTCATCTCGCAGGTCCTGTTCAACTTTCTGAGCTTCCAGATTTATCTTGGTTACCTAAAAATAGAAACACAGAAATTATAAAAGTAGAAACATGGAACCGCAGATGTTGGTTTCCCAAGGAAAGACACAAAGTGCTGGAGTAACTCATCGGGTCAGGCAGCATCCCTGGACAACATGGATTAGTGACATATGCATGCTCTCTGGGGATTCTGCTTGACTTGCTGAGTTATTCCAGCATATTGTGTCAGAAAGTAATAAAGATTGACAAATGCAACAAAATACCGTAAAACGCACTGATGGATTCATTGATAAGAACTAAATAAGAAGTGAAGATCAACACAAAGTGCTGAAGTAACTCAGTGGGTCAGGCAACATCGCTGGAGAAAAAGGATGGGTGACGTTTCAGGTCAGGTCCTTTCATCAGAAAATATGATATGTTCCTTATCGAATGATATATCACGCATGCATCTAATCACACACATCATTCCCATACACACACACATACCTCGGAGAATTTTGTCTCCAGTTCTGAGTTGCGTTCTTCAACTTGTTTTAGTGTGCTCCGTATATGTTCATACATTCTCTGAGCATGTTCTGCTCTTTGCCGCTCATTTAGTTCCTTCATTTCCAACATGGTTATCTTCTTGGAGATTGACACAATTTCAGAGTTGGTAATTGCTTTAGATGCTTTGTCCATAGCAGTAGTATCACCTAAAATAAAAAAGAAAATGTAACTGCCCGAGTCTGAAGAAAGGTCCCGACCCAAAATGGTAACTATCTATTTTCTCCAGAGATGCAGTCTAATTCGCTAAGTTATGTCTATCTTTGGTACAAACCAGCATCTATATTTCCTGCTTATTATACTGTAACTGCGTGTGCAGGTTTAAACCGTGTATGCCTCCGAATAGAGAAAATCCCAAAATACGTTTTCTCTGGAACGTCAGAGGTTGTGGGGTGATAGAAATATATAATATTATGAGAGGCCAAGGGAGCATAGACAGATAGATTTTTTTTTCTCCCAGGGTGGAAACATAAGAAACTATAGGGCATAGCTTCAAGGTGAGTGGGGCAAAGTTTAAAGAAGATGTGCAAGGCAAGTCTATTTTCCTACGCAGAGTGATGGGTGCCTGGAACGTGCTGCCAGAAGTGGTGGTCGGAGGCAGATACGATAGTGGCATTTAAGAGGCATTTAAATGGGCACATAGATATGCAGGGAATGGAGGGATGATGGATCATGTGCACACAGAGAAAATTAGTTTCACTTGGCATCATGTTAGGCACTAATATTGTGGGGTGAAGGGCCAGTTCGTGAGCAGTATTATTCTATGTTTAAACAACATTTTCATTATCAGGACAGAGACAGCTTTGTCAGGGAAATTAGGATTGAATAATAACTTGCCAGTGATGCCCACATCCATACATGTTTTGTTGAGTTTATTTTGCCTTTTATCGGAAATATGTGACTTCCAGGCACCAACACTGCTGAAAGTGGAACCAACGTCTCCCATGACATTTAAACTATGAAAATTGGTGTTGAGAGGATGTGTCCACTAGTGCGAGAGTCAAGGACCAGAGGGCACATTCTCAGAATAAAAGGAACGTACCTTTAGAAAGGAGATGAGGAGGAATTTCTTTAGCCAGAGAGTGGCAAACCCGTGGAATTAGTTGCCACAGATAGCTGTAGTGGCCAAGTGTTTGGGTAATTTTTAAAGCAACGATTGACAGGTTCTTGATTAATAAAGGGGTCAAAGGTTATGGGGAGAAGGCAGGAGAATGGGGTTGAGAGAGAGAACAGCCATGGTTGAATGGCAGGGTAGACGATGTGCCGAATGGCCTAATTCTGCTCCTATGATCTTATGAAATGTTGACTGCAAATGGTGTTAACTAGTTGACCAGATTGTTCAGCTGCTGCTCAGCACCGATACACCTGGTATATCAGTGCTTTCTTTCTTTTCTAAAAAGCTCATAGATTGAACCTAACAGGAACTTTGGAGACATAAGGAACTGCAAATGCTGGTTTACAAAAAAAGACACAAAGTGCAGGAGTAACTCAGTCAGGGTTGGGTCGGGACCTTCTTCAGTCTGATTTTGGTGGGGGGGTGCGGAAAGAAAGCTAGAAGAGAGAAGGGGCAAGTCAACGCCTGGTGAAACATAGATGGATACTGGTGAGGGGGGGGGGGGGGGGGCTGGTGAGGGGGGGGGGGGGTGATAGACAGATGGTTGGATCAGTCTGAAGAAGGGTCCCGATCCAAAACGTCACCTATCCATATTCTCCAGAGATGGTGCCTGACCCCGAGTTATTCCAGCACTTTGTGTTTTTTCCCCCTATTATATTCACTTCCATTGGCCCATGTCTCAAGAATGACTTTTTAAAATCATAATCAATGTCTTGCAGAATATTAAAACACAAAACATAGAATTAAACAATAATACACTATGACACCAGTACATAATTAATTATTTAAGTACTTTGGATCCACAACAACCTCATGCCACTTGCCTAGTTTATCCATCTGCTCCCAGGCTTGCTCCAGTGTGTGCAGCTTTTCCTTTGTAATTTCCAGCTCTTTGTTTAAGTCAGTCATCTGTTCGTGTAAGATGGTATTTTCATTCTTCAAGAAAATAGAAAAAGCAATAGATTACAAAATGCCTCTGATTTAACTTCCCAGCTCCAATTATACCAAGTATCTCTGCCTCTTAATCATCTGGAGCCCTTAGTCTGTGTTAACAATTTAAAAAAAAAGTAATTTAAAGGCATGGAGTAGTATTTTTTTTAAAAATTGGGTCATGATCCAGCGGTAAGTATGAGAAGTGTTGGCGCCTGGCCTCAGCCTGGTACAGGTCAGCTCACCAGACTACTACAGCACCTCCCTTGTCGGCAGGTTTGATGATAATGTTGGGACTGTTGCAAAGTGAGCGGATGGCTGTGTTCAAGTAAGTGTTCAAAGAGGGTGAGGTTAGAGTAGACGAGCAGAGTCAAAAAGTTTAGACGGTTGATGTCCCCGCCAGCAGTTAGAAATGAAAAGGTTTGTTATGGCTCAGGGACATGGGGAAGGTATGGCTATGGGGTAAGTATGAGGAAGGGCAAGTCTGAATAACGGTCCCGACCCGAAAAGCCACCCATTCGTTTTCTCCAGAGGTGTTGCCTGACCTGCTGGGTTGCTCCAGCATTTTGTGTCTGTCATGATTATTTAAAGTTGTCACTAATTCGTTCTTTAAAAGGCCATGAAAGTATAAGAAAACTGGCAAAAATTAAGAGAGAATGGTAAATATATGCAGTAGATCATTTGCATCAGTGAAGAAACGGAGAATGTTTTGGGTGAATCAACATTTCGATTGGGGCATTTTCTGGATTTCCAGTAATAACGCTCTTTATCTTTTATCTACATTTAATGTTTTTTTTCCTTTATTGGCCCAGCATTAAAGACAATAATCTACCCCGAAAATAAAATCAACCCGTGCAGAGCAGTTTAGTTTCCCGAGCAACGGCTTTTCTTTAACCAAAATATTTCCAACAATTTTAAAAGCGACCAAGAAGTCCTTCCAAATACAAATTAATGGAATGGACAATATGGTCCAAGGTACATTTTCAACATGTGAAAACTATCATCAAAAGCACAAAGATAGACATAAAGTGCTGGGGTAACTCAACGGGTCAGGCAGCATCTCTGGAGATAAAGGAAGGGTGACATTTCAGGTCGGGACCCCTCTTCACCAGTGACCCAGTGGGAACTGGAGGTAAGAAATGGCCCGAACAACGCTAGGCCAGCAAGAGAAGACCAAGGAAGGGTGGAGACCGTAATGTCCCATGGTTGGCTGGGGAAGAGGCAATAACGGAGGGATACAAGGTTGTGAACAGTGGTACTAGTAGGGTGGGTGAGAGGGAAGAGAGGGAATGTAGGAATTATCTGAAATGAGACAAATCAACGTTCATGCTGTTGGGTTGTAAGCTGCCCACGCGCGAGGTGCTGTTCCTCCAACTGGCGTGTGGCCTCACTCTGACAGTGGAGGAGACCCAGGACAGAAAGGTCAGTGTGGGAATGGGAAGGGGAGACCGGGAGATCGCATAGGCCAAGGCAGATTGGATGCAGCGAAAAGATATGCACTTGGTCTTGGCGATATAGAGGAACCCACACCGGGAACAACAGATACAGCTGATTAATACTTCATCTACATGAACAGCACTTGTTCTATTTCATCGTTCACTTAACCTGATTACACTGGAGAAACAACAGTACAACAATTACTCCCATTGCAATAAAACAAATGACTATTACTATAAATTACTATGTTACTTTTAGTTGCCTACCTCCAAATGCTCGAGATTGGTGGTTTTCTGGACTAATAGGTTGTCTTTTTGCAACAGATCCCTGTATTTAGCTGTGAGCTCATTATATTGCTTGTTAGCTCGTTCCAAATCTGCTAAGGGTGCACTATCATCCAAAGCTTTTTGCAAAGCAGCAATTTTAAAACCAGCCATTTCCTACAAATAGATTCAAATAAACCAGATACACAGATTAAATAATACAATTAAAAAAGAGACACTGGTATGCATTAACTCAGCTCAATGTTAAGTTGGTAACTCAATGGTACAGAAGATCTGTCAGAGTTCCGGTGACCAATTTCGATTCTGACCTCTGGCGCTGTCTGCGTGGAGTTTGTAAACTCTCCCTGTGTCTGCGTGGATTTGCCCTGGTGCTCCGGTTTCCTCTCACATCCCAAGGGTGTACAGTTTATTGTTAACAGGCTACTGTAAACTGCCTGTAATGTAGGTGGATAGGTGGAGAATAAGGGATATAAATTGTGAGAGTGGGTTACAGGAGTCAATTGAGGCAACCACGGTAAGTGCACAATGGGGCACAAAATTTAAACTGGACAGGAACACAAGTGCGGGACGATTTTCAGGATCACTGCTGACCAGGTGCAGCTTTCAACTTTTGCTTTGGACCTTGCAAAGGTTTTTCCATGGAACTGTTTAAATTATTTCGTCATTTTTTTTTGTTCCATGGAGCTTAATGATTTGCACGAGTCTAAAGGTGTTACACCGATTCAGGAGGTAGTTACTCCATTAAATGAAAGGGCATTAGTGCTGTTTGCTTTTGGATTGCAAAGATTTGATTATTTAGAGTTAAGGAGTAACATTGGATGGAAACAGGATCTTTGGCCCAACTAGTCCATGCCGACCAAGCTGCCCATCTCAGTTCACTCGTGTTGGGTGCATTTCCCTCCAAACATTTCTTATCCGTGTACCTGTCCAAATTTACCTGCCTCAACTACTTTCTGAATGGTGAAGCATCTTCACAAGGAGTCCTTTTAAAATATAATGTTCCTATATTATAAAAAAGATTAAATTAGCTGAGATTGGAAAATAGGTGTATTTGTGTGCTTATTTTCCTGTGAAATAAAGTAATTTATACATTCAGATCCAGCCTTTCCCTGGGTAGCCACAACTTTAGGAAAACAGAATAAATCCAATCATGAATAAATGAAGGTCTGGATTAGTTTTAGTTTATTGTCATGTGTACCGAGGTGCAGTGAAAAGCTTTTGTTGTGTGCTAACCAATCAGCGGAAAGGCAACACATGAATACAATCGAGCCATCCACAGTTCACAGGGTGATTAAAATATTATACTTCAATGTGCAAAGGTCGCTAAGATATGAAGGGCATTGTGAACTGACATTAAAAGTACTTGAGTAAAGCACAAAGTGCTGGAAAAAGTCAGCACCAGGCAGCATCTGTGAAGGGAAGGTTTTACGGAAGCCAATTAACCTACAAATCAGCACATCCATGGAGTGTGGTAGGAGACCAGCGTAAACCCACACGCAGGGAAAATGTTCAAACTCCATACAGACAACATCGAACCCGGGTCTCTGGCGCTGAGGCAGCAACTCTACCGCTGGTCCACAGTGCTACCGTAAATACATGCTGTGATTTTACGTTGAAAAGATATCTTGCCTTGAATCTCTGCAGGTATCCAATTCTTTCACTAACAGCTACTTCCATTGCTATTACTTCGTTCTTGAGCTTGTTATTTTCTTTTCTCAGGTGCTGTTCCATTTCCAGCAGGGTTGTGTAGCGCCTTGTCAAAGCGTTCTCATTAACCCGCAAAACGGTTACCTTGCTGGTAATTCCTGATATTTTTTTCTTGATTTCATCAGGATCCATCTGAAGCGTTTCCAATAGTTGCTAATTCAGAAGTGGGGAACAGTACAAATTATGTCATCCAAACTGATATATATCATTAAGAATAATTATTGTGCATCAGCCCAAATTAGGGCACGGGTCACACATCATGCATCAGAATGGAAAGGTACCAGGGTTCCCACAAATTGGGGACCCACCATTATTCTCAGGGTGTCTGATGCATGTTATTTATCTTATGCAGGCCATACATATTATTAAAATTACAATTAAAACACAAAGTACGTGCTATAACTCCAGGATAAGTGCTCAACTAAGAAAACCAAGCCCAAAGCCAAAGTATCATCTATCTAACTAATTATACTACTTACAATAAATAACTCTGTATGCAAAAAACAGCTACCTACATATTAACTAGCTCTTAAAAAACCCCAAATCCTGTAGATGCAAGTATATCATTGGTATTACCTTAATTTAGTTCAACAAAGAAACCAGCGAAGGCCCCTCCCTTCACTGGTGTTTCATTGAGTTAGGGCCCACAACACCTCGGGAAGGCTCAACAGTTGGTTCTGGCATCCTAGAACAACCCCATTCTCAATACCTGCTCTCACAACCTATGCTACAAGTATCTATTAAATAAAGGAAGCTGCAGCCAATTAGTTCACTCTAACAAATGCTAAACACCAAATGCAGGCAGGTGGGCCGAGTGTAGATGGGACATGTTGGTCTATGTGGGCAAGTTGGGCCGAAGGGCCTGCTTCCACACTGTGTTACTCTTTGACTCTGACTTGCATCCAATTTTCAACTTATCCTAGTCCATCATTCAGCTTGTGGCACCACAAATATCACCCTTGCATTAGACACACTTACTTATGCAGGCTACACTTACAAAGATATAAACATACTGCATGTCATACATTTCCTTTCTGCCCCCAACTGACATTATTTCTTCTCCACCAAATCTGCCTACTGCCTTGCTCTGCTGCCTCTGACATCTGCTTTACGGCTTGATGCAAACTCTGTCCACAAATACCCAGCTCTCCAAACAGCGACGTGGTCGATCTCGCTATGAAACCTCTACAACCCACCTCTACCGGGCGTACTCTTGCTCTCCATCCTCACTGCTCAACGTCTGCGGCCAACTCTACATATCTAACCCGTTTCCTTTCATAAGCCTCATCCAGTAAGTCCTCCCAAGGCACTGTCAGTTCTATAAAATACACTTTCTGCTGACTAACTGACCATAACACTATATAAGGCCTCAAACTAGTACTAATTATTTCCTGTGGAGCAACAAGCTTCCCTCCCAAATCTACCTGCATCTCCCAATCATTGGTTCCCTGTAACTGGCCTGACTTGCCTTCTCTACCTCTCCCTCACAGACAAGATAAATCGTTACACTCTCAGTCCTGATGCCTCCTGAATTCACTTGTGTTCTCCTCCTCTCAATTGCTGCGGCTATGGACTTCATGACCTGGATATGCCACCAAGTATACTAACCCTGAGAAAGACTAGTTCTACATCCTGACAAAGTAGGCCTCAACGTTGCCACCTCTGAACATAAGGGACACGCCGTGTCTTCACCTACCTATTGTTTAAGGTTCTGGGGTGACGGCAGCACATCATAAATAGCCCTTATAAGGAAACGTACACGACCCGCCTCCATGCGCCACAGGTCATCTCCAGCTAAACCTCTTTTCTGCACTTTCATCCACTGTCCCTGCTTAACCTGAACTACTGCCATTATACATCTCACCGCTTCCTCCTGATGATGTACCTGCTCTCCAACCAATTGCCCCCTCGCTGTTGGACCTGCCTTACTCCCCATGGTTTCCCTGTGCTGAGCCCAAAGCCTCCTTTCCCTTGCTACACCCTACCAACAATGTCTGTATGCCTCAGATCTTGCTTGTGCTTCTTCTGCTGCCTGCTTTGAGTTCCACTTCCTCCCTCTAGTTACACTTGGCGCCAGATTACTAACTAAGATATCCTTGCTCCCTGATAATTACCTAACCTCGCCTTAGCACACATTGGGGACCCACCATCATTCTCAGGGTGTCTGATGCAAGTTATTTATCGACTGCAGGTCATATATTTTATAACCAGCTATACATATTTTAATATTCACTGCTCTGGTAACAGAAATCATAATATTACACATATATATAGACTCAAATTATTTCACGGACTGCCAATCTACTTGCAAAAAATTCTACACTCATTTCAAACTCTCTTGACTTGACAAAAATATATTGAATGGCGATGTAGCCTTGATGGGCCAAATGGCCTATTTCTGCTCTTATCACTTATGAAAACTTTACAATTTGTTTTTTGCGTTTCTGCAAAGATAGCCATATTTTTGTCATTATAATTCATTGTGACAATCTGCTATTAATTGTGGAGAATACTCACCTGGTGATAACCTAGCTGTGCGTTTACACAACATTTAGCACCAAAGGGTTATGGAGTGAAGGCAGGAAAATGGGGTTGAGAGGGAAAGATAGATCAGCCATGATTGAATGGCGGAGTAGACTTGATGGGCCGAATGGCCATATTCTGCTCCTAGAACGTATGAACATGTTCAGGGCATTCCGTCTGCAGTACATTTTAATTACCATTCCTGTCACACCATTAACAAGTTCCCGAGTCTCTGTCACCACAGTTTTTGTGGAAGAATGTCTGCTCATTTCATTCAAATGACAGGCTCTAAATCTGAGGAGATGCCTTGCCATTCAGGCTGCCACACAACTGTCTATCCCTTCTAAACCAAGTATAACATTTCTCTTTATCTACCCCATCAAATCCCTCAATCATTTAAAACATCCTTGTGGAGGCAAGATGGCGCAGAGGTAGGGTTGCTACTTTACAGAGCCAGAGACCCGGGTGCGATCCCGACTTCGGGTGCTGTTTGTATCTACTTTCTACATTCTACCTGTGAACACGCGAGTTTTCTCTGAGTGCTCCAGTTTCCTCCTACACGCCCAAGACGTACTGGTTAATAGGTTAATTGGCTTTGGTAAAAATTGTAAATTGTCCCTAGTGTGTAGGATAGGGCTAATGTACAGGGATCACTGGTCGACGCAGACTCGGTGGGCTGAGGGGCCTGTTTCCGCGCTGTACCTCTAAACTAAAGTTAAATCTTCATAGGCTCACTCTAACACCCTACGTTCAAGAAAATGGAAGTCAGGTTTTTAATGAAATATTTTATGACCAGATAAAAAGCCCCAAATGCTGGAGGAATCCAGCGGACCAAGCAACATTTATGAAAGGAAATAGACAGAGAACATTTCATCTTGGGCCCCTTATTCAGACTTAACGTTGTCCATTTCCTCCACAGATGCTGCCTGGCCTGCTATGTTTCTCCAGCAATTTGTTTTCTGCCCAAGTATACAAAATAAAACTCTGACCTGTGCTGTGTACAAATAAGGCTCTTTAGTTTTCTCAAGACATTTCATTGACTTTTTAAATTAACTGTGCATTGTCTTATAGTAGTTCGAGTAACACTTACATTATATTCTTCAATTTTTATACGATCTTGATCCTTTGAATCTTCAAGCTTTTTATTTTCCTCTTCAATTCTTTCCATATCTTTCTGCCAGGATTCCCTTTCACTGTATATAACAATAGTTTATTACTATCACGCGTACCGAGGTTGAGTGAAAAGCTTTTTTGCTGTGTGCAATCCAGTCAGTGAAAATATACGTGATTACAATGAAACTGTCCACAGTTTACAGATACTGTACAGGATAAAGAGAATAAACTCGATCATCATAAAAAGCAATCATTATTTTCAGACATTTTTTGACACTAATGGAAATCTTTGCTCCAGCTTCAGTTCCCAGAGAGCGCGTGCGGCCTTTGCTGTCTTGGTGCTGTGTCCTTCTCAGCCTTCATAATTCATTTGGCTTCAAAGCTTTGGAACTTTTTAACAACTCTACCATTCTTCTTTGCATACTCTCGCTAGCTTCCAGTACAGCAACCAAGTCCGGCATCCCGGGCTGTGACACTTGGAGCGATTGGTGAAAGCCTGGCGAAGTAATCGGGAATAGCCGGCGGAAAAGCTCGTCTGGGTGGGATTCCCTACCATGTCGTGGTGTAGCCTTCAGGCCTCACCCCTGAACAAATTGCCAGTGAAAATTAATAAAGGCAGAGGGACAATGCTATGAGCAGCCGTCACAGAAGTGACCGACAGAATAAATTCATCAGCCTCATTATCTTTAATAAATCTGTGAATGGGATTTTAAATATAATAGTAGAGCAATATTTTTTTTTTTAAACACAAAATGTGGAGTAACTTAACCCAATCTACACCCACTAGGGACAATTTTTACATTTACCAAGCCAATGAACCTACAAACCTGTATGTCTTTGGAGTGTGGGAGGAATCCGAAGATCTCGGAGAAAACCCACGCAGATCACGGGGAGAACGTACAAACTCCGTACAGACAGCACCCGTAGTTAGGATCGAACCCGGGTCTCCGACGTTGCATTCGCTGTAAGGCAGCAACGCTACCGTTGCGCCACCGTGACCGCCCTTTATAGTGGTACCTGACCCAAAGTGCTGGAGTAACTCAGCGGGTCAGACAGAATCTCTGGAGCAAAAGGGACAGGTGACATTTCAGGGCGCCTCCCGCACTTTGTGTCTTTCTTTGTAAACTAGCATCCACAGCACCTTGGATCACAAATATTTTAACGTATTTTAATTACATAATAATCCTCATTGCAAATTCTAGATTTTATTGGTGGTTTTTGAAGACCAAGTTTTAATTAAAATAATGAAATATTCTACCAATTTTATATTGTGTAAATAATCAAGCCTACTTCAAGATAAAGATAATGCCAGGCACATTCTATGCTGATACCTTTGATATTCTTTGTACAGCAGACCCTGCTGATGACGAATTACTGCAAACTTGCGTTTGTGGTCTTCGGCTGCCTCCCTTAGTTTAGTTTCCTCCTCCTCTTTATTTGAGATTTCCTAAGTCACAAGTTAAACAAAAACGAGAAGAGTTTTACATTGGGCGACACAGTGGTGCAGCTGGTCGAGTTTCTCAGCGGGCCAGGCAGCATCTCTGGAGAAAATGGACAGGTGACATTTCGGGTTAAGACCCTTCTTTTGACATATTGAGTTATTTCAGGCAGGGAATGGGGATGGTGATTCCAACTTACATTAAATCTGACTTGCATAAGTGTTCACAGAATGCAACTGGTAAAATCGGTGTACCTGGAGGAGTTGCATCAAATATTCATTGAGAGCGTTGATAACATCGGTACTTGAGGCTGCCATTCCTTGTGGTAAAATGAGAGGTTGGAACTGAACATTACATCCACCTGATCGACGTAATATAGTTGTTTCACCTTCCAGATGAGTAATCTGAAAACCAAATAAGTTCTTCAATGGAAGTTTCAGATAGTTTTTTTAAATTAAAACACTTTACGAGACAGGTTTTGGTAAAAGTGGCGGCATTTATTGATCTCTTTGTTTAGTTTAGCTCAGAGATACTACGTGGCGACAAGCCCGTCCCCCCATCGTGTCCACGCCGACCAACGATCACCCCCTACACTAGTTCTATCCTATACACGAAGGACAATTTACAGAGGCCAATTAACCTACAACCCTACATGTCTTTGGAACGTGGGCGGAAAATGCAGCACCCGGAGAAAACCCACACGGTCACAAAGAGAAAGTATAAACGCTGTACAGACAGCACCCGCAGTCAGGATCGAACCCGAGTCTCTGACACTGTGAGGGAGCAGCTCTACCGCAGCACCACTCAGTTATCAGAGTCTTTTTCCCCAGGGTGGAAATGTCAAATACTAGAGGCCATAGTTTTAGGATGAAAGAAGGGGAAGTTTCGTTTATACCGAGAGTGTGGTTAGTGCCAGAAACTCGCAGGTGCAAGAGCAACATTTAATAAGTCACAAAGTGCTGGAGTGATTCAGAGGATGAGGAAGCATCTCTGGAGAACATGGATAGGTGATGTTTCATCTTGGGACCCTTCTTCGGACTGATCCGACCATATACCTCACCTCACCTGTATCTACCTTCTCGCACCAGGGTTTGTCCTGGCCCTTCCCTCTTCCAGCTTTCTTTCTGTTTCTCCTCCCTTCCCCACACCAAAATCAAACTGAAGAAGGGTTCCTGACACAATATGTCACCCATCTTTGTCCTTCAAGGATGCTGCCTGTGCCGCTGAGTTACTCCAGCACTTTGTGCCCTTTTTTTGTGAACCAACATCTGCAGTTCCTTGTTTCAACTTTGAAAGGGCATTTGGACAGACACATGAACAGACAGGCATGGGACACTGACCATGTAGTCAGTTGGGATTAGTTTAAATTGGCATTGTGTTTGGCGCAGGCGTTTTAAGCTGAGGACCTGTTCCTGCATTGCACTGTTCTACGTACACAGGCTTCGTACTACAGGCGGCAGTGATGCAGCATTGGCGTTGATGCCTTACAGTGCCAGAGACCCTGGTTCGATCCTGACTATGGGTGCTGTTGGTATGGAGTTTGCACGTTCTCCCTATGACCCTGTGGGTTTTCTCTGGGTGCTCCCACATTCCAAAGATGTGTGGGTTTGTAGGTTAATTGTCTTCCAAGGAGGTTGGGGAAGTCATTAAGATAAACTGTACTTATAGGACACGTTCATATGAATGTGCATGAGAGCAGTACTGCTTGTGATTGTCGTCTCATGCTGTACAGATTGCCAAGATCACGATCTTCCTTCTGACGGCTACAATGTCACTTGTGGACTTACTTTCTTTAACCCCTCAACTTATTATCACCAGCAATCTGGACCAGCCTAATTGAAGCAATGGCCAATAGCACACCAACGCCTCTACTTCCTTAGATGGCTTAGGAAGTTTGGCAGGTCCCCAACAAACCTGACCAACTTCTGCAGATGAGCCATATAAAGCATTTTATTGGGATGCATCATGGCATGGTTTGGGAACAGCTCCATTCAAGACCGCAAGAAATTGCAGAGTTGTCGATGTTGACCATCATGCAACCTCCCTTCCATTGACTCCATCTACATTTTACGCTGCCTTAGCAAGGCCACCAGCATAATCAAAGATCAGTCTGACCCCAGTAACTCCCCCTCCGATCAAGCAAAAGGTACAGAAATTTGAAAAAGCACACTTCCATTTCAGGGACAGTTTCTTCCCAGCAGATACCAGACAACGGAACTGTCCTCTCACCAACTAGAGAGCGGTATGGACTTCCCATCTTCCACAGTGGAGATCTTCGAATCATCTTTAATTAAATTGTACTGGTCTTTATCTTCCACTAAACCCTATAACATTTATCCTGTATCTGTGCACTATGGATGGCTTGATTGTAATCATGTATTATCTTTCCTCGGTACACGTGACAATAATAAATTAAACTAAACTGAACTAGCGAGCTAATGGAATTATAATTCCCTGAATTCATTTGAATATCCAAAGCAGTAAATCGCACTGGTTCACCCCGTGTACAGACCCTTTCATTGGCTTTCGACAGCTGATTGCCAGTGACGCCAGCCTCCTTTCGAGTCTCTCTGAGCTCCTGTCGGAGTTCCTCGTTTCTCCCTATCAGTTGATCCAGTTGAGCTTTCATGTGGACATTGACAACTTGTTTCCCTGCGGTGTTCTTTGCCTCAATTACCTGAAACAACATTTAGCACAACTTTACTTGTGATATGTTTTACTCATTGAAAAAAGTTGCAGCTGACAAAGAAATAAAACTCTGCACAACACATTACATCACTAAAGTTCATGATATACTCCAGCACCGATCCGGGTAATAATAGCCTGCTAACCTGAAAATGAGGCATTTTTTCCTACTCTGTTTTCTATCCACTAACAAATCAATTCAGCATTGTAATATTTAACCCTTTGTTTTGTAACTACCCAATGTAGCACAACTTCAAATGCCTTTTGAAAGTTCATATATGCTAAATCCACTGGTTCCTCCTTAGTGATAATACATCCCCCAAAAAAAGTCTTTATCAAAAACTGATAGGGAACAATGAGATTGAGAAAAAAATTAGCCCTGGACAAAGAAGAATGGCAGGGAGATTGATGAAGAGTGAGTTTGTTTACTTCACATTATAATAAGGGTCCATTTGTTGGCTCTCAGGAATGTGTTTTAATGGACCTTTCATGCACTAATGCACAAAGTGAAACAATGAAAGTAGAACTCACGAAGAATGATGCTACTTACAGAAATGAGGCTTTCCAAACTTTCCAACCTCAGGATTTCTTGTCCTCCTTTTGGAATAGATTCCACTTGCGTATCCTTTACAGCTTGCAAGATTTCTTTCATGCCTAGTTCAAACTTCTTATTTTCTTCTTGCAGTTCATTTACTGTAACCAACATTACTCACATTGGTAAAGGACCATCAGTTTCCCGCCTAATACGATTGGCATCGCTAAACCCTACTAATACATGGTTTTTACCCTTGGGATAAAAAGTTGTCCCTCGGGTTCCTATTAAATCTTTACCCCCTCACCTTAAAGCTATTCCCTCCAGAATAGCCAACCATGCGAATCTTGTCAAATGCCTTGCTGAAATCCATATACTTCAATCCATGTGTAGAAAGGAATTGCAGATGCTACTTTACACCAAAGACAGACACAAAGTATTGGAGTAACTCACCCACACACAACTGACTGACTTCATCCATTTCACCACCAACTTCCATCCGGTACTCAAATACACTTGGACCATTTACGACATTTCCCTACCATTCCTTGACCTCACCATCTCTATTGCAGGTGATACACTGCTGACCGATATCCACTACAAACCAACTGACTCCCACAGCTACCTGGACTACTCTTCCTCCCACCCTGCTTCCTGTACGGACTCCATCCCCTATTCCCAATTCCTCCGTCTACGCCGCATCTGCTCCCAGGATGAGGTGTTCCACACCAGGTCATCACAAATGTCCTCGTTCTTCAGAGAACGGGGTTTCCCCTCCCCCACTATAGATGAGGCTCGCACCAGGGTCTCCTCCATACCCCGCAAAACTGCCCTCTCTCCCCATTCCCCCACTCACAACAAGGGCAGAGTCCCCCTGGTCCTCACCTTTCACCCCACCAGCCGGCACATACAACACATAGTCCTCCACCAGTTTCGTCACCTCCAACATGACCCCTCCACTCGCCACATCTTCCCATCTCCCTTCCGCAAAGACCGCTCCCTCCGCAACTCCCTTGTCAATTCTTCCCTTCCCTCCCGCTCCACCCCTTCCCCGGGCACTTTCCCTTGCAACCGCAAGAGATGCTGCACTTGTCCCTTCACCTCCCCCATCCACTCCTTTCACGGACCCAAGCAGTCCTTCCAAGTCCGACAGAGGTTCACCTGCACCTCCTCCAACCTCATCTACTGCATCCGTTGCTCCAGATGCCAGCTGATCTACATCGGTGAGACCAAGAGGAGGCTGGGCGATCGTTTCGCCGCACACCTCCGCTCGATCCGCAATAACCAACCCGACCTCCCGGTGGCTCAGCACTTCAACTCCCCCTCCCATTCCGTATCCGACCTCTCAGTCCTGGGCCTCCTCCACGGCCAGAGTGAGCAACACCGCAAGTTGGAGGAACAGCACCTCATATTCCGCTTGGGGAGTCTGCATACTCTGGGCTTAAACATTAAATTTTCTCAATTCTGTTAACCCAGGCTGCCTCCTCCCCCTCCCCACCTCTCCCTCAGCCCTCGGGCCCTGGCATTCCTTCTCTCTCTATCTCCCCCCCCCACCCAAGTCGCACTAGCTTCTCATTTTCACACTACAAACAGCTTACAATGGCTTGTTTCCTTTATCATCAATACTTTTTTGCATATCTTTCATTCATTGTTCTTTATCTCCCCACATCACTGTCTATATCTCTCGTTTCCCTGATCCCTGACCAGTCTGAAGAAGGGTCTCGACCCGAAACGTCGCCTATCTCCTTCGCTCCTTAGATGCTGCTGCACCCGCTGAGTTTCTCCAGCTTTTTGTGTAACATTGGAGTAACTAAGCGGGTCTGGCAGCATCTCTGGGGGAGAGGAATAGGTGATGTTTCCGGTTGTCACCCTTTCAGACTACAGATATAGGTGACCCAATCATCACCTATATCATATCTGTGACTTCCAGAGACAAGCTCTTTATTAAAATAATCCCTTCATCAGCAGATCGGGGACGCAGGCAGCGAGGACAGTGGTTGCAAGTGAACAGAACATGAACTGAGCTCCCGGCAGAGTTGCAGATTGTAAATCCTGACACATTTCTAACAACGTAAAATAAAACTGTATTTTAACAAAATCTTTCATGATTTCAGTACACGCCAAAGTGCTTCACAAATGCAGTATTTTTTTCAACTGCAGGAGCCTCCCATAACAGCAGCTGCCATAGACTGCACTCATGTGTTCTTAAAAGCTCCCATTAAGAAGCCAGACCTTCTCATATCAGTTCAGTCTGAAGATGGGTTTTGACCCGAAACATCACCTATTCATTTTCTCCACAGATGCTGCCTGACCCGGTGAATTACTCCATTTTGTGTCTATCTTCGGTGTAAACCAGCATCTGCAGGTTCCTTCCTACACAGTATTTTAGAGCACTGCACGCAATCCTGTTTCCAGGCAAGAATCTTTTATGTCTATGACTGAGACATGTGGCTTTGGTTTAACACCCTCATCTGAAAGAAGATTGCACCTCCTGGTTTCTGGAATTGCAGGGAATGGTCCTGAGGTACCATCTACCGCACGGGATACCCTTGGACTATCTTTGATCGGACTTTACTGGACTTTACCTTGCACTAAACGTTATTCCCTTTATCCTGTATCTGTACACTGTGGATGGCCGAATTGTATTTGTGTATAGACTTTTCGCTGACTGGATAGCACACAACAAAGCTTTTCACTGTACCATGGAACACATGACAAATAAACTAATCTAAAGAAAAAACTAAATTAAACTATAACTGTCCTTTGTGACGTTACTCATGCTGTATTAGCAGTTACACATCAAACTTAAATACAGTGCATTATTTACTATTGGGTACTAACCGAGGATTCACCTATTACAATCAAACAAGACGTTATCTGCGATTTTTCATAAACCCGCTCTGAAAAATGATTTTTTATGCACTTCAACCAATGAAAAGGGCTTACATTTTGCTTGCAGCTCAGCATTTTCAGTCCTCCTTTGTTCCAACTCCTTCTCCCTTGCTTCCAGTTCCTTGGAAATATATTCGTGCTAGACAACGAGGCAAAATTAAATCCATTTAGTTGTCAGTAAATCAATAGTGTCTCAAGTTTGCAGAAATATACTTGTCACTTCCCTCTACATGTGCTTTTATTTATACTGGATCTAAACCACTAAAATTGCTCAGCATAAGAAAAAGAGCCAGATAAAGAGGCACAGGAGTAATGGACACAAAGGTGGAGAAGGCTGTTGCATCAGTAAATATAAACCTTTGGCAGTTTTTGTGTATTAATTATCACTTGACTTTAATTATTTTTGTCCACCAATCTTCTTCAAAGGGTTGACACAAAGTGCTGGAGTAACTCAGTGGGTCAGGCAGCATCTCTGGAGTAAAAGGATGGGTGATGTTTCTGGTCAGGACCCTTCTTCAGATTGATCTCGGCCCGTAACGTCACCCATCCTTTCTCTCCAAAGATGCTGCCTGACCTGCAGAGTTACTCCAGCACTTTGTGTCTATCTTTGGTGTAAACCAACATCTGCAGTTGTTTATTTCCTCAAATGGTTTATTTGTTGAAGGAACCAGTAGTTTTCTTGGCTAGTTCCGTTCCCTTGCAGTTTCACTCTTAGAACCCATTCACTTCTTCCGCCCCGTTGTGCTAACCTTTTTGTCCCAATTGCCTTCCCCTTCCCTCACCCAGGTATCTGCCCTCTCAGGCTATCCGACTAGGTAGTGCATTCCAAGTCCGTGGCCTATTCTGCACGGAATTTCAATAATCCAAAAATGAATTACAAAAGGAATTAATGCATGATTCAGAGATTTACTGCAATTAATTGTCAGATCTAATCTAAACGCAATTGAATTTTAGTAGGCTAAAGCCTGCAACAGGATTTCACACTACTTGAGCTGGTGGCACAGTGGAGCAGTGATAGAGTTACTTCCTCACAGTGCCTTGAGATGTGAGATCTATCCTGACTCCGGATGTGGTCTGTACAGAGTTTGTACGTTTTCCCTGTCTCCGAGTGGATTTCCTCAAGGGTGCTCCGGTTTCCTCCCACACTCCAAAGACAAGCAGTCTTGTAGGTTGGGTAGGAAAGCTGTTTTAAAGCTGGCTGCAGATGCTGGTTTAAATCGAAGGTAGGCACAAACTGCTGGAGTAAGTCAGCAGGACATGCAGTATCTCTGGAGAGAAAGAATGAGTGACGTTTCGGGTCGGGACCCTTCTGCAGACTGATGTCAGGGGAGTGGGCGGCAGAGATAAAAAATTAGTTGGAGACAGTAAGACTGGTGGGAAAACTGGGAAGGGGAGAGAGGGAAAACGAGGGCAACTTGAGGTTTTTAGTGAAGATGAGGTAGTGAGTATTAGTAAAGATGAGGTTGTGGTATCCCTTGCTTTCCATCTCTGTCCATCCCCTCCCCCTTCCCAGTTCTACCAGTCTTACTGTCTCCGACTACATTTTATCTCTGTACTGCCCACTCCCCTGACATTCGTCTGCAGAAGGGTCTCGACCCGAAAGATCACCCATTCCTTCTCTCCCGAGATGCTGCCTGTCCCGCTGAGTTACTCCAGCAGTTTGTGTCTACCTTCAGTCTTGGAGGTTAATTGGCTTCTGTAAAATTGTAAATTATCCCTAGTGTGTAGGATAATGTTAGTGTACGGGGTGATCTTTGGTCAGCGCGGACTCGGTGGGCCAAAGGGCCTATTTCCACGCTGTATCACTAAAGTCCAAAGTCTAAAGTCTAAAACTTTAGTCATGCAGTTTATAAACAAAAAAAAGACACAAAGTGCTGGAGTAATTCACTACTGGCCATCAACTATCATCCGCATATTTTAAATGGGAGCTGCCCTATCGCTCATTCCAATGGCATAGTCAGAAAACCACCGCTCCCCGTAGCAATACCATACGATACAACAATCAATCAGCTGCCCGCGTTCCTAATCTTGCTAGTCTTGTAGTACCTGAATCATTTGTTTGTTGAGTTTGGCAAGCTCAAATTCTGCATCCTGATATTTTCCTTCCTTGTTTAGTAAATCTTTGCGTAACTGGCGATTCTAGAGATGCATTAATTCGTTTAGAATACAGGTCAATTCCCAGAAAAGCATTGCAACATTAGCTTATCACATTTTTAATGATAGATCCAGCTTCTTTGTGAGGACTCCTATGTATCTGGACTGAAGTTTGCTTTGAGCGTACACTCAAGCAGGTCGACTGTGAAATACAATTGCTCGGTGCCTGGGATTCAATTGATTTGTGATAGATCTGTAACAATCATTTACTTCCGCTCCCGTTCCCAGCTTTCATTAAAAATTCCAATGTGAAAGTATATTTTTGATATGAAAAATAAGGAGGGACTTGCTAAGAACACAGGCAAAGGATATCCCAGGGCCAGTCTTATCCCAGTCACTCCCTCTTCTACCCTCTCCCATCAGGCAAAAGGTACAGAAGTGTGAACATTTACACCTCCAGATTCAGGGACAGATTCTTCCCAGCTGTTATCAGGCAACTGAACCATCCTATCACCACGAGAGTGGTCCTGATCTCTTCTACCTCAATGGATACCTCTAAACCATCTTTGATTGGACTTTACTGGTCTTTATCTTGCACTAAACATTATTCCCTTTATCCTGCATACTGTGGACGCCTTGATTATAATCATGTATAGCCTATTTGCTGACTGGATAGCACACAACAAAACATTTTCACTGCATCTTGGTACATGTGACAATAGTAATAAACTAAACAGGGTGTAGTTATAGATTGTTATTATTTTAAGTGATCCCGTGTACAAAGTCATTAAGGCCAGGAAAAAAAGTCTGCTGCTTGATTAAAAGATAAGATTGGAAGGCAGGAATGTTAGAAATTAAACTTGTGTCAGACCTTGGTCATACAACAGCTGTCATTCTAAATCATACAAAAAGGATAACATATCCCTCAGCAAACAGAGGCATTGACGATGCTGCATTCTGCTTTACAAGAAAAATACCAGTTTATATTTATGAAATAGATGGAACTTTCCCTTGGAAATCAGAAGGTTAAAGGGTGGTCTAAAAGGTGGATTGTGAGGATGGCACAGACCAGGGTGACTGCATGTTCTGTTTTAAGCTATTCATTGTATGTATATCTTGGCTCTAGTTAGATGTAGGGTCAGAGTTACACGGCAGGGCTCTACTCGTCCACGCCAACCAAGGTGCCATCCCGAGTTAATCCCAGTAGCCTGCATTCGGCCCCTACCTCTCCAAACTTTTCCTCCCCATGTACCTATCCAAACGTATAGACCTTCCTCCAAGCAAGCAAACATTTTTCAAAGTAAAATTGTCAAGGCATCCATTACAGAGAGAACAATTAGGCAGAAAAAGGGAAAGACCATTTTTTTGATGCGTAAACTAACTAAAGTTTGAAGAACTTATTGAGAGGTGAATTTTCTTCCAATTTGTTTGAACATAATTAACGAGGAATAATTTAATAAAGAGCACAGCTCCTTTTAAAGACATATTTAAGCTGTAAATTTATACTGTAGTATTGGTAATATTAATCAAGTTGTACAGCATTAGCTAGATTTGTAACCTTAGACAAGCAGAAATAATCCAACCTGTGATTTAAGACTCGATAATTCTATCCTTAACTGCTCTATGAGATCATCTAATGGATCGGTGCTTTTCTTTAGGTCCTCGGCTGCCTCAGTCAAACTGATTGCCTGTACTGGCTGAGCACTCCCAAACGTGGGGGCATCTGCTTCCACAAGTGGCTTTGCTGCACTATTTGCTGGCGACACTGGAAACTTTGCCAAAATGTCCTTTGATGACTGAGACGTGTCAGGTCCTTCCTGTTCATACTGATAAGCCTGTAACTTAACAGAATCTTCCTTTACAAACTGTTTGGGCTCTTTTAGCAAGGGGAAAAACTGCCTTCTCTCCTGGGAAGATATAAAACTATCCCATTGTAACGACTCTCTTTGAAAATTTCTTGACTTCCTCTGCAGATCTTCTGACTGCAGTGTAGACTTCTGAAGTATAACTGAAATCTGGTTGGACATTTGCTTCAAAGCCTGGGCCCTGACAACAAATTCACTGTTGACCTGTGTAAAATAAAGTAGGTTAAATTCTAAATTTATTATATAATTAGTCACGTTAAAAATACTGTAAGTTGGAAATAGATAAGACATTTCGAGGAACAGGAAAAATTGCTACAAAATTGAATGGTCGTAAGTGATAAGGGCAGAATTAGGCCATTCGGCATTCTAGCATTCAATCATGGCTGATCTATCTCTCCTTCCTAACCCCATTCTCCTGCCTTCTCTCCACAACCGCTGACACCTGTACTAATTAAAAATCTATCTATGGCTGCATTAAAAATATTAATTGACTTGGCCTCAGCCTTCTGTGCCAAAGAATTCTACAGATTGTCCATCTGACTAAAGAAATTCCTCCTCATCTCCTTTCTAAAGGAACGTCTTTTAATTCTGAGGCTATGACCTCTAGTCCTAGACTCTCCCACTAGTGGAAACATACACAATAGTCAATAGGTGCAGGAGTAGGCCATTCGGCCCTTCGAGCCAGTACCGCCATTCAATATGATCATGGCTTATCATCTCCAATCAGTACTCCGTTCCTGCATTTTCCCCATATCCCCTGACTCCGCTATCTTTAAGAGCCCTATCCAACTCTCTCTTGAAAGTATCCAGAGAACCTGCCCCCACCGCCCTCTGAGGCAGAGAATTCCACACACTCACAACTCTCTGTGAGAAAAAGTGTTTCCATGTCTCCGTTCTAAATGGCTTACCCCTTATTCTTAAACTGTGGCCCCTGGTTCTGGACTCCCCCAACATTGGGAACATGTTTCCTGCCTCCAGCGTGTCCAAACCCTTAACAAACTTATATGTTTCAATAAGATCCCCTCTCATCCTTCTAAACTCCAGAGTGTACAAGCGCAGCTGCTTCATTCTCTCAGCATATGACAGTCCCACCATCCCGGGAATTAACCTTGTATTAACCTTGCTAATTAACATCCTCTCCACATCCACTCTATCCAATCCTTTATTTATTCGGTACGTTTCAATGAGGTCCCCCGTAATTCTTCTAAACTCTCCAGGACCAGCGCCTTCAAACACTCATCAATTATCAATGATTATTTAGGCTTAGCTCTACATATCTATGTTTCTTGCATCAACCAGGAATAAGATTATGAGAAAAACTCTCCAAACTAAACATCGGAGGCTGGCTCATTTTAGAAATACCAGCTCAACTGGTCCCAATTATGCTGGTTGATCATAATGTCTTCACGAATGGTGAGTTTGCTCTGTTACATTGTATAAGTAACAAATATCTTTGAAATAATTTTCTCATGTGAGCATATTGTTAGTTTTAATCATGAATCTGAACACTTGCTATGATTGACTTCCATCTCTAACTTTCCTTTCTTTTTGCCTACTGATGCAACAACATTTCCATTACTTTGAGAGAACAGGCTGGTGATTTGATCTAATTCCTTCACCATTGCTATTCTCTAATGAGAGAGCAGAACAATTTCTATTCAATGATAATTGGATTTTATTTCGCACTCCTGGACGAAGCACCCAAGGTAGTGGTGCTTCAAAACAGCACTTTATAATCATAGGGCGGCACAATGGCACAGCTGATACAGCTGCCATCTCACAACGCCACACACCTGGGTACGATCCTGACTTTGGAAGCTGTCTGAGTGGAGTTTGTATGTTCTCCCTGTGACCGGATGCTCCGATTTCCTCCCACATCACAAAGATGTGCGGGTTTGTAGGTAAATTAGCCTCTGTAAATAGCCTTTAGTGTGTAGGGAGCAGATGAGAAAGTGGAATAACATAGAACTAGAGTGAACTGGGAACTCGCAGGGGGCCTGTTTCCATGCTGTGTCTTTTAATCAATCAATAAGGGCTGAAGATTGACTGAATTGCCTGGGGAAATTGGAGAGATTCTTGACTTTTCACTTCTCCAAAACTGACCTGAGATTTTCATGTCTTTCTTTGTCTCTCTCAGGAAATCACGTGGTTACGAACTATGGCAAGTTTTTAAAAAGTGATGGAACCAAAGATACAATTTGAATCCCACCAAGGCTGTCCGGGAGTTTAACCAGTGAAGTAAAGTCTGAAATTAAAAATCTAGTCTTGATGATGATAAAAACTATATTACTTAATAGTTGTGAAAATTGGAATGCTTTAGTAATGTCCTTCAGAGAAGGAAATCTTTCACTTTACCAGTTTGGGTTATATATGACTTCACAGGCCCACACAGGAATGTGGCTATCTTTACATGCCCACTGAAATGGGTGAGCAAGTTCATAGAGTAATACAGCATAGAAACAGGCCATTAGGACCAACTTGTTCCTGCCGACCAACATGTCCCATCTACACTAGTCCCACCTGCCTGCGTTTGGCCCATATCCCTCTAAACCCGTCCGAAGAAGAGTCTCGACCCGAAACATCACCCATTTCTTCTCTCCAGAGATGCTGCCTGTCCCGCAGAGTTACTCCAGCTTTTTGTGTCTATCTACCTGTCCAAAAGTTTTTTAAACGTTGTGATGGTACTTGCTTCAACAACCTCCTCCGGCAGCTCGTTCCACATACCCACCACCCTTTGTATAAAAAATTACCCCTCAGGTTCCTATTAAATCTTTCTCCCTTCACCTTAAATCTATGTCCTCTGGTTGTTGATTCCCCTACTACGGGTTAAAGGCTCTGTGCATTTACCCTATCTATTCTTCTCGTGATCTTATATACCTCTACATTAAAATAAAATTAATTCGAATTAAAATACCAACATAATGTATTACCTTGCTCTTTAAATCCGGGGCGGATTTACTTAACAGATCTGTTGCTTTAGACGATGCCTCCTCATCTGCCAGTCGATTCAGCAATCCCAAATCTGAAAAATGTACATTACGATTTTATTTAATAGTATTTACAGTAAAAATGCATTAGCTGATGGGTTGATTTGTGATAGGACACGGTTAGGTGGAGGGCAACAACCTACCGTAAAGATGAAACAAACTTCTAACAAGAGCAGGATTATTTCCCAAGAAAACTGCAGTGTGTGGCACACAGTCCCACATTAATTATATGCAATCCTAGACATTTACAAATTGACAGGGGAATTACCAAATCATACTCCTTTTGGCCTGGATAGAGTGGATGTTTCCACTAGTGGGAGAGTCTAGGACCAGAGGGTACAGCCTCAGAATAGAAAGGAGATGGAGAAATCTCTTTAGTCAGAGGGTGGTGAATCTGTGGAATTCATTGCCACAGACGTCTGAGGAGGCCAATTCAATGGAGGCCAAGTCAATTTTTAATGTGGAGATTGACAGATTCTTGATTAGTTAGGGCATCGAGGGTTATGGGGTGAAGGCAGGAGAATGGGGTTAAGAAGGAAAGATAGATCAGCATGATTAAATCACGGAGTGGACTTGATGGGCCGAATCCACGCCTTCTCCCCATACCCTCTGACACTCTTACTAATCAAGAATCTGTCAATTTCCCCCGTAAAAATATCCAGTGACTTGGCCTCCATAGCCATCAGTCGATTTAATTTTAGAGATACAGCATGAAACAGGTCCTTCGGCCCGAGCAGTCCGTGCCGACCAGCGATCCCCACACATTTTACCATCTCTTCAGTTTCAAGCTCACCATAATATTCTTACAGACATTTAGGATGTATTGTATACATGCATATTAGTTATTTGCTTTATACAAATTGCCAGGTACTTGATTCTTTCTCTAGCTGCAGTATAAAATTTTCGGTCATTTAGGCATTGACTTGGCCTCCACTGCCGTCTGTGGCAATGAATTCCGATTCCATTTACATTTTCTTCGGAGCGAAGGAGATAGGCAACGTTTCGGGTCGAGACCCTTCTTCCTTGCCGCGTGTTCACCATCCCCCCGGACGTCCCCTTCTCCGACACCGAAAGGTCGGTGCTCAGCAGAGGTCTTACATTTGTCCCCCTCCGTCCCCACCTCAATGAGTTCTGCGCCCACCACGACTTGGAGCTCTTCTACCGTCGCCTCCGCCTCACAGCGTTCTTCCACGGGAATAAGTCCTCGCCCCCCACTGATGATCCCTTTTCCTGTCTCCCAGGAACCCCCTCCTCGTGGTCCCCCCTCGTGGCCCTCCAGCTTTAGAACTCTTTATACAACTGCCGTCGGGACATCAACCACCTCGACTTCTCCACTCCCGTCTCACTCCAATCTTTCCCCCCCCCGAACGTACTGCCATCGACTCACTCCGTAACAACCCAGACTGGGTTATCAAACCTGCCAACAAGGGAGGTGCGTGGTAATCTGGCGCGTCGATCTCTACAAAGCGGAGGCCACGCGCCAACTCTCGGACACCTCCTCTTACTTACCCCTGGACCATGACCCCACTGACGAGCACCAGGCCACCATCTCGAGCACCATAACCAACTTCATCAACTCCGGCTCCCTACCCCCCCCCCCCCCCCCGAGCCTCCAACCTCATCGTTTCCCAGCCCCACACGGCCCGATTTTACCTTCTCCCCAAAAAGGAAGAAGGGTCTCGACCCGAAACGTCGCCTATCTCCTTCGCTCTTTAGATGCTGCTGCACCCGCTGAGTTTCTCCAGCTTTTTATGTAACCCTCGATTCTCCAGCATCTGCAGTTCCTTCTTTAATGCTTTATACTGATTCTGCTTAGACAATGGTTCTCCAATGAGAAAATAAGTTGATAATGTACCATTTAGAAACTAAAACAAGCCTTACCTTCAAAACCCGTCTGCTTGCCTCTGTCACGAGCCATCTGGCGAATCTGCCTCTTCAACACGAGTCTTTCTTCCTCCAAGCGTTCAATCTGAAATTGGGAGTGTTATAAAGTTTAATTTAGTTTAGTGATACAACGGAAATAGGACCTTTGGCCCACCAGGTCCATGCCAACCAGTGATCACCCCTTACACTAGCAGTATCTTACACACTAGTGACAATTTATAATCTTTACCGAAGCCAATTAACGTACAAACCTGTACATCTTTGGAGTGTAGGAAGAAATCGGAGCACCCGCGGTCACAGGGAGAACATATAGACAGCACCCGTAGTCAAGATCGGACCCGGGTCTCTGGCTCTGTAAGGCAGCAACTCTACCACTGCACCACTGTTTCGCCCTGTGGGACGAAACAGGAGTCTCCAGGGAGAACGCATGTGGTCAAAGGGGAAACGTACAGATAGCACCCGTAGTGAGTATCAAACCGAGGTCTATAGCGCTATAAGGAGGCAACTCTACCGCTATGCCACTGTGCCACCTCAAAGGTTTGGACATAAATTAAATAAACATGTTGAAACCAACAAAAAGGCAGACTAGCATAAGGTAACCAACCTCTTTTAGCAAGATCTGGTTCTCGGCTTGAAACTGCTGGCGTTTTATGGTCTTCCTCTCCTTAAACTCAGACAAGTCAATTAATTCCTTTGTTTCAAGGCCTAAAGACAAATTGTTTTCCGTTAGAATGGGGAAAATCAAAACCTTCATACCAGTGTTCTTTAACAGCAGAAGCAATTTTGAGAAATAACGCAGAATATTCTTTGCTGTTTTAATCAGATCGAGTGACAATATTAAATTTTGTGGCATTGAATATTTAATTGTACACTTGCATTCTACTTTTAGTGTAAACCATTGCAAAACATTTCGCAAACCTTTTTTTTTGCCCACTTTACTTACTTAAGTAATATCTGAAGAATTGGGGGGGAAAAAAACATTAAACTTGATCTCCATGACATTAATCGTGGTCCTGGAAGATCAACATGGATACGACATAGCTGCTGCAAAGATTGGCGATCGCAAGCCACAACTATGTTAATACTAGAATGACTTTACTTGGAATTGTCAACACAGTGCACTTTGGGGCAGCACTGTAACACAGCTGGTAGAGCCGCTGCCTCACAACGCCAAAGAAACCGGGTTCAAACCTGATCTCGGGTGCAGTCTGTGTGGAGTTTGCATAGTTTCCCAGTGAATGTGTGGGTTTCATCCGGGCGCCCTGGTTTCCTCCCACATCCTGTCAATGTGCGGGTTTGCAGGTTATTTGGCAGCTATAAATTGTCGCCAGTATGTCGGGAGGGGATGTGAAAGTGGGATTTCACACCGCATTAGTGGTTTAAAGCGGTATTCTCCCTGTGACCACATGGGCTTCCTTTGGGTGCTCCGGTTTCCTCCCATATCCAAAAGATGTGCAGGTTTATTGGTTAATTGGCCCTCTATAAATTAACCCGAGTGTGTCGGGAGTGGATGAGAAAGTGGGTTAACATAGAATTACATTGAACGGTTGGTTGACAGTCGGCGTAGACTCTGTGGGCTGTTTCCATGCTGTATATCAATAAACTGGTTGCAAATAAATAACACGTACTTATCACTATATTTGACCATGCTTTAAAATCAACACTGATTTTAAAGCATGGTCAAATATAGTGATAAGTACGTGTTTGTGCACAGAAAATGCAGCAATTATAATGAAAGCAGATGTTTATATTGTTACGAATTCTCTGCTATTGAATTGTGTTGATGTGTTAAGATGGCAGTTTTTTGTTATGATAGGAAAGGTTAAGAGAGATATGGTTCAAATGCAGACAAGAGGGACTAGCGTAGATGGGCATCTGGGCCAGCATTGACAAGTTGGGCCAGAGGGCCATTTAACTCTGACGTGCATTCGTATAACTCTGCATGAGCATTATCAGGTGTTAAATGGGAATTATTTATTAAATGACTACTATTTCCTTTTTATGTCCAACACACTAAGAGCAATTTATAACGCCAAATAACCTAAAAACTTACACGTCTTTGGGATGTTGGAGGAAACTGGTCAAGAAGGAAGAAACCCACACATTCACTGGGAAATTGTGCAAACTCCACACACACTGCACCCAAGATCAGATTCGAACCCGTGTCTTTGGAATTGTGAGGCAGCAGCTCTACCAGCTGCGCTACAGTGCCCATCCGAAGTACACTGTGTTGGCAATTCCAAGTAAATGTTCCTTACATTTTGCAAATCAGGCGCCCAATATAATTAGTAGTGCACCGACAATTTCCCGTAATAGAGCAAAAGTAAAGGGGGATGCTGAACCCCAACAAAATGGTTACGTACCCAGCTTTTCCCGCAAGCTTTCGTTTTCATCCAAAAGATCATTCATCTTCAATTCAAGATAATTGATACTTTTCGTCATTTCTTCAATCTGGCGATCTCGAACTTTGATACTGTTTTTGCATTCTTTGATCTCCGCAACAGCATTTTCCAATCCATATATACCCTAATACAGGATTAGAGTTGTCAGTCTAACAATTCTCTCACCCATTTCCCTTTCAGCTCAGCCTGGAAATTCAGAACAGGTGAATTTGCCCAATATATTCAGATTAACTGAAATGCTGTAGATTGCACAAACCAGTACAGGAACGGCCCTTTGCCCCACAATGTTTGTGCCAAACTAGATGCAAAGTTAAACTACTCTCTTCTGCCTGCACGTGATTCATATCTCTCCAATCCCTGCACATTGACGTGCCTACCTAAAAACCTCTTAAACATCTGGAAGCATATTCCAGGTATCCACCACTCCGTGTAGAAAAAAACTTCCCCCGCATGTCTTCTTTAAACTGGTCCCCTCTCACTTTAAATCTACATCCTCTGGACTTTGACATATCTACCCTGGAAAAAAGATTCTGATTGCGCATCCTAATATTTTAACCATGAAACCATTAAATGTTTTGGGTAATGATGAAGACTTACAGATTCATATGTCCTGAGACGAATCAGCATTTCCCCCAGTTCCTTGTCTTTGGCTTTGGCATCTTTCTCTGCAAGCTCTGCAATTCGATTTGCTTCAAGGGCAGATTGGTCTGATGCCCTTAGCCTTTCCTGGAGAGCCCCGATTCTGGATTGCTGATTAAGTACTGGAAAATCTTGAAGAAACCACAAATGTATTGCATTGCCAAATTGCTGCACGCTCACTAAGACATATATATATATATATATATCTTTTAAATTCTATACCAGATATAGTTTTTTTTTTAAATAGTTCATATTTAATTTGAGATGCTGCTCTTGTAAAGTCAAACTTTCAAATCATTTTGTTCTTATGCATCATCCAGGCTTCCTCCACTTAAATCACAAGCTTTTCCAAAATATACACATGTACATTTAACACACAAGTAAAATTCCAGAGTCAATGGAACCTTGATTTTAATTTGTTCCTATACCCTCCACCATGTCCTCAATTTCTCGCAGGCTCCTTGTAGCAATCCAATTTATGATGCGTTTCCTCCTAGCTCCTCATTGAACCTCCGACTATCACACTCTAATCTTGCTTTTAACAAGTCAGTGATTCATATGTTCATAAATTACAGGAGCAGACTTAGGCTATTTAGCCCACCAAGTCTACTCTGCCATTCAATCATGGCTGATCTATCTTTTCCTCTCAACTACATTCTCCTGCCTTCTCCCCATAACCCCGACACCCATACTAATCAAGAATCTCTCAATCTCCGCTTTAAAAATAACTACTGACTTGGTCTCCACAGCCATGTGTCGATTTTTTCGCCTTTTCAGTTTCAAGCTCAACATAATATTCTTACAGACATTTTGGATGTATTGCATACATGCATATTAGTTACTTGCTTCATAAGATGTACAAAATGACAAGTACTTGATTCTTTCTCTAGCTGCAATTTTGAGTCTTCGATGATTTGAACATTGGTATTCATCTCAATGGTGTATTGTTCTATTTGCTCCAACAGAATCTTAATTTGGTTATCTCGTTCTTGCAGAACCTGTAAGGAAACATTTGTATATTCACTTAAAAAGGGATTTTAAAAAATTTAAATAAAGGCTGCCTCAAGTTACGAACGGGTTCCATTTTTACAGACATCCACTAGTTGATTTTATTAAGTTAGAAAATAGGTAAAAATCACTCATTACAGTCAACATACTTCCAGCGTATTGTAATGAAAAATCTATTGAGTAATACTTTTTAGGGTCAGATTTCAGGCCGACTGAATTTTCTATGAGGTAATACCTTTCATGAAGATGATTATTACAATCAGAAAAAAAAAATAAAAAAAATTGTGTATTTTATTTACACAAAATAGGGATCAGGTAGGTATTGGGTGTCCAGAGTGGGGAAAATTGAGAACAAGAGGACAGGTGAGGGGGGGAACGATTTAATGGGAACCTGAAGGGCAACTTTTTTTTCTACACAAGGGTGGCGGGTGTACGGAACGAGCTGTAAGTACTATCGCAACGCTGAAGAAACATTTAGACAGGCGCATGGATAGGATAGGTTTAGAGGGATATGGACCAAAAGCTGGCAGGTGGGACTAGTTTAGTTGGGGCATGTTGATCAGCATGGGCATGTTGGGCTGAAGGGCCTGTTTCCACGCTGTATGACTTAATGACTCTAGGCGTCCAAGAGGATATTTTCTTAATGCAGACAATATTATCAGAGCTAATAACAGTTATAGCGCAGGTAGTTCTGTTATATTATGACTGTTGTATTTTGAAGAAATCTCGCAACATGAAAATGGCATTATAAAAACAATTGTGTCTATGGGGGAAAAGGGGTTTAAAAGCTCCAGAGTCTCTGACTAGCCATAACAAAGTTATTTTTCCCAACAGGATTAAAAAAAACGGGTAGCAATAAGTTGATTTTCACTGTCACAAGCTAAAACTACCAAATGCTGTAGGTTACGATGTTTAACAGAGTATCATTGCAATAACTGCTTGTCAATTTTCAGTTGTCACCCGCAGTTAAAGTAGAAGACTACATTCCTATGAACAATGGTGTTTGATTGTTGCAGTAAGGTTGCATGGAAGCAGTTTTTTTTTCTAAACCACTTTTCTACCCAAGACAGCTTTTTTTCTGAGATGCTCTAGGAAAGAAAGGCCTCAAGAAAAAAAAGTAATATTTTTTTAAATGACCAGTCCACAAAGTTAAAGGAGAATACTTACTATTAAAAGTTCTTCTATGATCTAATGATGATCATGAAAATATGAAAGCAATGGGAAAGGATGAAGATAAATGTGTTTACAAAGAGGTCGTGAGAATAATGAATAGTTTACTTCTGTACAAATATAAAATACATCTGATAACTAAGGTAAAACATGACACGAATAAAGAATATGAACTTCTAAAATGTTAACAGGACGAAATTTGAGTTTGATCGTCTAGCTTACCTGCTGGAGTTTAACGATGCTGCTTTTGTCACTGTCTAACTCAGCAAATGCTAGTTTAGATCGTAATTCTTGCATCTTGGCCTGATATTCTCTGATTTCGTTATCCTTCGCAGACAAAACTTTCTGTGAGAGTGATTAAAACAAATCTTAGAAATGAGCATTATTTATTTTTAGCTTAATCTTGAAATTGGTAGCAACAAATACAACATTTCTGAGTATGGTATGAAATTCACCCTCCACTCCTCGATCTTTGTGTTTACTGCCATCATTACGGGATCCTCCTCTTCTGTTACGGCTTTGAGCTGGTCTGAAAGATCTTGCACCTGATAAGACAGATGACACGATATTGCTAGCACAGTTTAATTTCACAAAGCTGTGCTCAAGGTGAACAAGGTTTCTCACTTGACATTACTCCATGGAAGGAAAATCCAAGAAACCAAAGCAGCCTTCCTAGAATAGGACTCATAGCATTTAAAAGGCTTTTAGATAGGCACGTGGATATGGTGGGATATAGATCATATGCAGACAGATGCAATTAGTTTATTTGGGCATCATTTTCAGCTGAAGGTCCTGTTCCTATGCTTTACTGTTCTTTGTTCTTGGACTTTTTTCCCTTTCAATAAAAATAAAAACAGTTCCTACTAAAATAAACGTAAATTTGCTTGTGTGATTGGTGACTGTTTATGATGCCTGCTTCAAGTTTTACATAACGAGTTTTAGAAAATCTGGAATCTCACATTCTGCTGAATTTCTAAGTATTAGTTTTGATTCACTTTCTCTAATTCATTTTTTTTATATACCCCTTCTGCAGATTTCGAATTTGTCTCAATGTTCGTGTTTATGTCCCACAGGAGTATCACAAGCAGACTGTGGGGGGAGAAATTACTCTAGTCATGATAAACTGACAGTAGAATGTACTGTGAGGTTGATGGAACCAAATTTCAGAAGCATAATTCAATGTGCATATAATGCTATATTGTACATTTAGCAAATGCAAATTTCTTCCTCAAAGAAAGAACTGGTCTGTATCATGTAGAGGATATGCTGCCATTGAATTCCCAAGCAGGGCGAAGATTGCAGAGATCAAAGTGTGAACACCAAACACAGATGCTAGCCCTACTTGTAATTCCAAAATCAAGGGGAAAGTCCTCTGGTAACACAGGGGAGGGTTATGCAATTACCTACAATTGGAGAATTCAATGTTCATACCATTGGGCTGTAAGCTACCCAAGTGGAATATGAGGTGCTGTTCCTCCAGTTTGGGTGTGGCCTCACTCTGGCAATGGAGGAGGCCCAGGACAGAAAGGTCAGTGCGGAAACGGGAAGGGGGAGTTAGAATGGTTGGCGACAGGGAGACGCAGTTAGATCCGGTCACTGGGAGTCACACAGGGCCTTGCCTGAAATAACAGCTGATCCTTTTCCCGTTTAAACTGATCCACGGTCTTGTCAGTTTGCTGGACGATCAGCTTCATTCTGTTATACTCATCAGTCATCTGCTCCATCTCTTGCGCGGACTCTTTCAAATTCTTCTGCATCTGTTTGTTCTGTACCTCCAGCTTTTCATTGGCTTCAGACAAATTCTGGAGAGTGCAGATAGGAAAATACCCCATTGAGTAATACATTTAATCAGCAGAATGCACTTCCTAACCCGCTTAATGGAGAATACTGTGTGTATTAGGAAGGCGTCATTTATTGAACAATTTGTCGATACTATTGTTGGGACATGTTGGTCGGCCTGGGTAAGTTGGGCCAAGGAGCCTGTTTCCTCGCAGTAAAGGGCCTGTCACACTAGCGCGCGATTAGACGCGATAAGCGCGACCTACCGTGGTCGCTTTAGTCGTCCGGCCTCGCGTGACCCTGTCCCACTGCGATCGCCGGAGTCTGGTGGAGTTCCGCGGACTCGTGTGGAGCTGGTGTCGACATCGCGCGTAGTGTCCAAAAACCGACACTGCTTAAAAATTACGCGCGGCAAAATCCTGTCGCGCGGAACGTGATGACGTTTTGACGTTGTGCGTCTTCAGCGTGGCGTTGCGTGATGACGTCACTGCCCGACGTCGTGCAACGCGCATGCTCATGCGCATCGTCACGTGATAAAAAATAACGTCCTTCCTTCGGACGTCGCGCGTGTAATCGCGCGCTAGTGTGACAGGCCCTTGACTCGCACCGGGATCGCCTGACCCCCACACGACCCCCGCGTCCGAATTTGTCGCGCTTATCGCGTCTAATCGCGCGCTAGTGTGACAGGCCCTTAAGACTCATAGACCCACGAAAAATAAGAAAAATACCCGTAACTTTTCAATATTTAAATTTATACCGGAGAAAAGGAAGGACCAGATATGTATTATTACTTAAGAAATATGTTCTCTCAGTGGCCCCTCCTCAAGTCGGGTCCCTCTTTGTTCTCAACGCCCCTTCCCCTCCCCCCACACATACCGGCTCCCTGGTTGTTCTCTTGGCGGCACGTCCTTGACCTACTGTTGGTTCTCACGCAGCCTGTCCTCAACCAGCTGACAGTCGGCACTCACTCGGGCAAAGGCTCCCCGACGGGTCCACCACTCTCACCGACGTCCCTGCTTGCTGACATGGGATGATGAGGCTTTTTCAATATCACTGATTCGTTTTACAATCCTGTGATTTGGCAAGCTGTTTTGGAAGGCATCAATGTACAGGGCTCTTCAATGTACAGGGCTCGGTTAGAATCGTGCCCCGTGTGGCCGGAGGTGACAATTTGGTCTTCCGACTTTCGAGATGCAGCGTGAAAACAGGCCCTTTGGCCCACCGAGTCCATGCTAACCATTGCTCACTCTGTACATTAATACTAATCCTACACTCGGGATAATTTACAAAAGCCAATTAGCCTGCAAACCGGTACGTCTTTGGAGTGTGGAAGGAAACCAGAGCACCCAGAGAACACCCACGTTGTCACAGGGAGAACACACAAACTCCATGCAGACAGCACCCATAGGCGGGATCGAACCCGGATCTCTGGCGCTGTTAGGCAGAAACACTACTGCTGCATCACTGGGCCGCCCTAAAATATCTAATCTTAAAGGATAAGTTTATGTTATAGGTGCCGAATTAGTCCATTCAGCCCATCAAGTCTACCCCGCCATTCGATCATCCCCATCAACCCTGTTCTCCTGCCTTCTCCCCATAACACCTGGAGGTGCTGTTATCCAAAAAAAAGGAACATTTATTTGGAGGTATACTTAATAGTAAAATACCAAAGAATGGTTAAAAATACATCAAGTACCTGGATTTCATCCAGATAGTGAGCAAGCTCCATGTTCTTCTTGGAGATCTGAATTCTGTAGTCTGATTCATCACCCCTCCTGTTGAGCAGAGTCTCTCGCTGAGAATCAATTTGCTTCTGATAATCAACAATATCTTGGCGCAGTTGGTCATTCTGCAAAAGGAGTTAGCGATACAGAAACTTCAGAATTAATCCGACAATTAAAGTCTGCAAAGAAAAAATGCTGAAGACTAACTACATGATTCAAGGGCATGTGCACTACTGATGGAGATCATTAATTACTTAACCCATCAACTGGGTCAGGCTCTTACCTTTCTTTTAAGTCCCTTTTTCTTTGACAAAGAAAAATGAATGATGTGAATGAGAGAAAGAAAAGGCTAAGATACTGCAAGTTAGCGAGAGCAAATGTTTCAGTGAGAAGAATGCTACCTTGACAGGCAGCAAAATTAGATAGAGTAGCAAAGAAATGAGAAAAAATGCTTTAAGTTGCCAGAAAAAAACCTTTTTTTAACCTTTATTCAAATTTGAATGCTAATCACTAATCAGATATTCTCAGTCATCATCACAGACCTCTCTTCTCAGCTTGTTGTTTTCATTTTCTGTCTCCTTGATTCGAATTCCCACCTGAGAAGTGGAATAAAAAGTAACTAGTGATATAAACAATAATTATACTTACAAATTTTTTAAAAAAGTGCATTAACCAGTATTATGACACCATCATATCAATAAGTGTTGCTCTGTGCAGGTACAAGAAAACGTTGTTCAGCTGGATAAACAACAGTGCAATGATATTTTGCACAAGAAGGGTGACTGAATACAGCTTTACAGCCATCCTTCGCTTAACAGCAAATGTGCCTTCATGCATTCAATTATGATTCGAGTTTCACTGTACTTCAATTGGTATATGTGACAATAAACCGACCTTTGAACCTTTGAAGTAATTAAAAACAATGCTGGATTACTTGGTCAGGCAGCATCTGTGGAGGTTAACAGTTCTTCCGTCTACAGATGCTTCCTGACCGGCAGAGAACTTTCAGAACATTTATTCCGTGTTACAATCTTGTGTCATTCTGCTGCTTTGAATTGATTGTATTTATTGTTGCATTTATCATGCCTGTGCGCATACTGTTTACTCTTACTTTTTAGAGATACAGCGCGGAAACTGGCTCTTCGGCCCACCGAGTCCGCGTTGACCAGATCACCCCGTGCACTAGTTTGAGCCTACACACTAGGGACAACTTTCAGAAGCCAATGAAACTACAAACACGTATGTCTCTGTAATGCGTGAGAAACCCCTAGTCGGATCTCAGGCGCTATGAGGGAGCAGCAGCAGCTCCGGGGTGCTCCGGTTTCCTCCCACATTCCAAAGACGTGCGGGTTTGTAGATTATTTGGTTGCTATAAATTTCCCCTAGTGTGTAGGGAGTGGATGCATAAGGAGGACAACATAGAACGGTACAACAGGCAGTGAAGAAAGCTAATGGCATGTTGGCCTTCATAACGAGAGGAGTTGAGTATAGGAGCAAAGAGGTCCTTCTGCAGTTGTACAGGGCCCTGGTGAGACCACACCTGGAGTATTGTGTGCAGTTTTGGTCTCCTAATTTGAGGAAGGACATTCTTGCTATTGAGGGAGTGCAGCGTAGGTTCACAGGGTTAATTCCCAGGATGGCGGGACCTTCATATGATGAAAAAATGGAGTGACTGGGCTTGTATTCACTGGAATTTAGAAGGATGAGAGGGGATCTTTTAGAAACATATAAAATTATAAAGGGATTGCAGGAAACATGTTCTCCATGTTGGGGAAAGTCCAGAATCAGGGGCCACAGTTTAAGAATAAGGGGTAAGCTATTTAGAACTGACATGAGAAAAAACAATTTCACACAGAGTTGTGAATTTGTGGAATTCTCTGCCTCAGAGGGTAGTGGAGGTCAATTTACTGGATGCATTCAAAATAAAGTTAGGTAGAGCTCTTAGGGCTAGTGGAATCAAGGAGTATGGGGAGAAGGTGGGAACAGGATACTGATTGTGGATGATCAGCCATGATCACATTTAATGACGGTGCCGGCTCGAAGGGCCAATTGGCCTGCTCCTGCACCTATTGTCTATGTCTCTATGTAACTAGTGTGAACGGGTGATCAATGGTCGGCATAGACTCAGTGGGCCAAAGGACCTGTTTCCGTATTGCATCTTTCAATCAGCGAGTCAGGCAACATCTCTGGAGAAAAGGATTAGGTGACGTTTCTGGTTGAGACCCTTCTTCAGTCTGAGAGTCAGGGGAACAGGAACTGAGAGATATAAAAGGTACAGACGACAAGTAAATGAAAGACATGCAAAAAACAACGATGATCACGGAAAGCTAGAGCCCACAATAGTCCATTGTTGGCCATGGGGTAGGTGATAATAAGTTATATAAATAGTGAAACTCAACAGGACAGTGAAACTGGTACGACGACTAGGGTGGGGGAGGGACGGAGAGAGGGGAGACATGGGTTACTTGAAGTTAGAAAAATCAATAGTTATATCAATAGGTTGTAAGCTGACGAACCAAAATATGAGGTGCTGTTCCTCCAATTTGTGTTTGGCCTCACCCTGACAATGAAGGAGGCCCAGGACAGAAAGGTCAGTTTGGCAACTGGGAGATCACGCAGGCCAAGGTGGGGTACTGATTGTGGATGATCAGCCATGATCACATTGAATGGCGGTGCTGGATCGAAGGGCCAATTGGCCTACTCCTGCACCTATTTTCTATGTATCCATGTATCTGAGGCAGCACAACTTCCAAAGGACACAGACTAGGGGACATTGTTTTTTCTTTTATTATTTGTTTTTTAATAATGGAATTTCAGTTTTTGTGGTTGTTTATAATGGTGTTTTACGTTTAAGTGCTACTCCCAATAAAATGTATGCCGATTTCAAAATGAATGAGCAAGCAAAACATGGAGTGCTGGAGGAAATCAGCTGGATAGGCAATATCTATGGAGGGAAATGGACAGCCGGTGTTTTCGGCCGAGTGCTCTCTTCAGTATGTACAAGCTGTTTGATTCTGGAGTTGTTTCAATTCCTTACTTGTTCAACGAGTTTCTTTTCCTTGTTCAACTCCTTTTCCATTTCAGAAACTTCTCGGTCCTTGAACTGGAGCTGGTTTTCCAGTTGGCGAAGTTCTTCTCGCAAGAACCTGGTATCATGTCCCCCAGCACTCACTTGAGCCATCTGGAGTAAAACAAAATGGAGCACCATTCACCCTCTGAATTCACACATATTTTGAGTTACTCCTCCAAGTGCTGGAGTATCTCAGCGGATCAGGCAGCACCTGCGGAGGGAATGAATAGGCCGCTTTTCAAGTCGGGACCCTTCTTCAGACAGAAGGGAAGGGACGGATAGATTATATTTAGAGAGATAATCTCCCATTCATGATAACTAACGTGGCCCAAGTAAGGCTCCCGGCACCACCTTGTCCAGTGCAGCAATAACCGATGCCCTTGCTGATGATTCCTGCATTCAGAGATCGAGAGCAAAATGGGAGGTCGGGGCGTCGTGGTGGCAGTGCGGCAGGGTGAGGAAACCCTTTCCCTTTCTAACTGATATTCCCACAACCCTGCCTACTCGGAGTTCAGGGAGAAAGGACATCGACCTTAAACATCAACTCAGTTTCTCCTTCCAAAGACACAAACCTGCCTAACGTGCTGAGTGTCATTTTTAACAGCTGAAAAAGTATTTTTGTTACTGCAAGCTAAGAATCCTAAAGGCTGTCTGTTACATTGTTCAGTAGAATGAAGTGTCGATTGAAGAGATTACTTGTGAATTAATTTCAATGACCTCCACAGTGTACTGTCTCTGTACTGTACACTGACAATGACAATTAAAATTGAATCTGAATCTGAATCTGAGTGTAACTAGTAGCCTGTGCTCTTAAAGAGACAGCCCGCTATAACCAAAATTCATTATAAAGTGGTCCGTAATAATGAGGGTTTGCTGTGCAGTCTGTCATACACTGGATAAATCACAGACTAAAGACCAAATTTTGGAAAAGAAAGGTTGGTGTCAATTTCAAGGTCCAAGTTAGGGAAGAAAGATTTAATAGTTGACTTTCATTTTCCTTCTGACATTAAATTATGCATGCCCTTTGAAAAACATTTAAAGTAGAGGTTAAGAAAGACCCTTCACTAACTGTGGCTTCTTCTCTTGCAAACACAAGAGGATGCAACACCTGCCATTTCATCTCCATTTCACAATCAAGCATCAGAACCATGTAAAACAAACCGTTTGCTGCTTTCAATTTAGTATATTGTACATGGTGCTCATGATGTTAGTCTCCCCTGTATTAAGGAAGCTAATTCGGCTGCTATTTTTACTCTATTTCTAACTGCTTGTTCCTTGGCTACTTACTCGATACCTTGAAGCTCAGCTGATGTTTAAGGAGCAGAACTTTATCTTTCTTTATAACCTCTGGGACACAACATTTACTTTGAACATTTAGTATCATAACCACTCTTTTTCTTTTGGACAGTATCTGGTATGACTGATTTTAATATTGCCATAAACATCTCCTTCAGATGCAATTTTTGTTACTTTTCTGTCCCTTAACCATCGATGGATAAAATACATTAGGCTCAGTTAGGTGGTTCCCGACTAAGTGGGGGGAAGAGGGGTGGAGAGAAGTTTGTGCAGAATCTAATCACAGGCACAGATCCCTCAGTTATCACTGCGTAAAAGTAATTAAAAAAATTAAACCGTTGCACTCACCTCCAGTTCATTTTCCAGTTTTAAGACTTTTGCTTTCAGCTGGTTTTCTATGGAAAAGAAACAGATAACAAATACCTGCATCAACTGTTAATTGGAGTTATACAGCGTGGAAGCAGGCCCTTTGGTCCAGCTTGCCCACACCAACCAACATGCCTCATCTACACTGGTCCCACCTGCCAACGTTAGGCTCATATCCCGCTAAACCTATGCTATCCATGTACCTGGCTAAATGTTTTTTAGACGCTGTGAAAGTATCGAATAGTGTCAAAACAAAACAAACCCTTTGGCCAAACTCGTCCATGCTGAGCAAGTTACCTAACCGAACTAGTCCCACGTACCTGGGCTTCCCTATATTCATCCAGACATTTCCTATCCATGTATCTGTCCACGTCTCTTTTAAATTCTTTAATTGCACCCACCTCAACAAACTTCTTCTGCAGCTCATTCTATATGTGCACCACGCTCTGTGCGGAAAGGTTGCCCCTTGGGTCTCTTTTAAATATTTCCCCTCTCACCTTAAACCTCTGGCTTCTAGTGTTGGATTCTGCTACTCTGGGGGGGGGGGGGGGGGGGGGAATGGCACCTAATCCAGCTCTTCTTATAACTCAAACCTTCCAGAAATGGTAATGTCCCTTTCTAGTTTAATAATAACCTTCCAAGAGTAGAGAGACCAGAATTGTCAATAGTACTCTAAATACAGCCTTACCAACGTCATGTACAGCTGTTATTTATCGTTTCAATATTTGGACTCAAAATACCAACTTCTTCCCCACCCTGTCACCACTTTCATGGAACCATGTACCTGCATCTCTACGTCTGTCTGTCCTACAGCTCAACTCAGCGCCCCTATCATTTACTGGGTGAATGCGGATCTTAGGATTGAGTGCACCAACCAGACAAATAGCAAACCAGCTACTGACCTGTTTTAGCTTGATCTTCACCAGCTTTTTCAACTTCTTCCAAAGCCAACTCAACCTCCTGGGCTTTCATCTGTATATTATGATAATATTTAAGGACAAATATGTTGAAAGTGAAAGCAAAATGGTGCAACCTTTAACATGTATGCATGTCATCACTCTGCATGCCTTCTACTTCTAAGCTTATGACATCCTATGTGGAGGAGCTGGAATAAGTTTCTGGGGGGGGGGGGGGGGGGGGGGGGGAGGGCATAGTTACATTAATGGCCCGATTGCTTTAATCATCCATGTTCACATATTTTATATCTGTGCAACAGAACATGTGCACCACTATATTCAAATCCATGCCTTAATTATTTTTGCTAAAACAACAATATTCTGAAGATAATGCCAAGACTATCTGTTTTATTTTAAATTAACCAGCTATATAAGACTGAACCAAACACAAGATGTTGGAGTCACTACACAGGTCAGGTAACATCTGTGGAGGCAATGGAAAGGCAATATTTCAGGTCGGCACCCTTCTTCAAATCTTTTTAATTCTGAAGAAAGGTCCCAAGTCAAAAGTCGCCTCTCCAATCCCTCCACAAATGCTGCCTGACCCGCTGAGTTCCTCCAACACTTTGTGTCAAGATTCATGCATCTGCAGTTCCTTTGTCTCCATCGCAAAGACTGAAACAAGCTCCTTGTAATGAAATCAGTCTCCTTATATTTAGAATCATATATGCAGTGTGGAAGCAGGCCCTTGGGCCCAACCTGCCCATATCGGCCAATTTGTCCCATCTACACTAGTTGCACTTGTCTGCGATTGGTCAATATATCCCTCTAAACCCGCCCTATCCATGTACCTGTCTAATTGGTTCTGAAAAGTTGTGATAGTCCCTGCCTCAACTAACTCCCCTGGCAGCTCGTTCCATACACCCACAACCTTGCTGTGAAAAAGTTACCCATCAGATTCCTATAAAATCTATCCCCGTTCACCTTAAACCTAGACTTCTGGTTCTCGATTCCCCTACTCTGGGCAAGAGACTCTGTGCATCTACCCTCGCATGATTTACACACCTCATTAAGATCACCCCTCATCCTCCTGTGCTCCCCGGAGTAGAGTCCCAGCCTGCTCAACCTCTCCCTACAGCTCAGACCCTGGAGTCCCGGCAACATCCTTATAAATCTACTCTGCGCCCCTTCCAACTTAACAACATATTTCCTATAACATGGTGCCCAGAATTGAACACAATACTCCAAATGCGGCCTCATCAATGTCTTATATAACTGCAATATGACCTCCCAACTTCTATACTCAGACACAACAATATACTCAGTACTCTGGCTGAAAAAGGCCAATGTGCCAAAAGCTTTTTTAACCACCCCATCTACCAGTGACAGCACTTTCAAGGAACTACGGAGCTGCACTCCAAAATCCCTCTGCTCCACAACACTTCCCAGAGTCCTACCATTCACCGTGTAGGTCCTGTCCATGTTTCTGAAATGCATCTTCCCAAAATGGAATACCTCACATCCCCATCTTCACTATCTGTGATACAACCCACTTTAGTATCATCAGCAAACTTGCCAATCTGGCCATGTACATTCTCGTCCAAATATGTGACAAATAGTAATGGGCCCAGCACCAAACCCTGAGGCACACTTCTAGTCGCAGGCCTCCAGTCCAAGAAGCAATCTTCCACCATCACCCTCTGCTTCCTTCCATTAAGCCATGTGGAACCTTGTCGAATGTTGTGAATTCAATTACTTATTTACATCAAAAAATGCTCAAACTGTTGGAGTAACTCAGCAGGTCAGGTAGCATCTCTGGAGGACAATGGATAAATTACATTTTAAGTCAGGACTGTCCTGAAGAGTCTAAAGAAGGGCGCTGACCCGAAACATCACCTACCTATGTCACAGGGATGCTAGACACAAAATGCTGGAGTAACTCAGCGGCTCAGGCAGCATCTCTGGAGAGAAGGAATGGGAATGCTGCCTGATTCACTGAGATACTACAGCACTTTGTATTATTTTAGTAAATCAGCATCTGCAGTTCAATGTAGAAACAAGGAACAGCAGATAATGGCTTACAAAAATGACACAAAATGCTGGAGGAATTCAGCAGGTCGGGCAAGATCTCTGGAGGACCGTGACGTTTGGAGTGTTAGAATTTTTCACACTAACTGTAGGTGGGAAGGGGAAAGACAGAAAGATGAAAGCTGGAAAAGAGAAGGCGGGCTGTAGGATGGAGGTGATAAGCAGATGGTTGGGCAAGCACTAGTGATGAAAAGACTGAAGGTGTGAGACAAAAGGATTGAAGAGTTGCAAATTGTGAAGCTAGAGAAAGAAAAGGTGGAAGGGGAGGGGAGAAATAGGTGCAGGTCATGGGAGAAAATAGGTGGGGCACATGGTAGAAAATTGGGAAGAATTAGTGGGAAGATTTTGCAGTTACCTAAAATTGGATAATTAATTGTTCATACCATTGGATTGTAAGCTACCCAAGTGGAATACGAGATGCTGTTCCTTGAGTTTTCATGTGACCGCACTCTGTCAATGGAGGACGCCCAGGACAGAAAGGTCAGTATGGGAATGGGAAGAGGAGTTAAAATGGTTAACAACTGGGAGATCCAGCAGATCTCAGTAGACTGTATTTGCAGTTCCTTATGTCTCTACTTAAGTAAGTTCTTCCACGTGATTTATGGCGTATTAATAACAAAACATAGAATGTTTCCTTTACTACTTTTGTCAACAACTGTCAACCCTGTCCCCATTTTGAGAACCTCCCTTAACTTAGAGATACAGCGTGGAAACAGGCCTTCGGCCCACCGAGTCCACACTGACTTACGATCACTCGTCCACTCATTCTATCCTACACTAGGGACAATTTACAGAGGCTACAAATTTGTATCCTACAAATCCTGCAGGTCTTTAAGATGCGAGAGAAAACTGTAGCACCCGGAGAAAACCCATGCAATCACATGGAGAATGTACAAACTCCGTACAGACAGCACCCATAGTCAGGACGGAACCCGGGTCTCTGACACTGTGTGGCAGCACCTCTGTCGTTGCATCACTGTGATGCCTCTACACACCTACCTTCATTAAGGACTGGGTGATGCAGAAAAGCTGAAGCAGCTTCTGGGGCTCTTCTGCTGCCAATTCATTTCCTTCAACCTAGGAGCAGAAATTCTGTTATTGCTTCATATCGCTAAATGAAGAAAAGCAAAATCAACCAACAGAAATGAAAAAGAAGACCTTAGATATTGAGTCCAATAACTTATCCGCGAGTTTTTCTCGGCTTGGTAAAGAATCCGGATCAACTTTCATAAGTTTCTCCCAATCCAGAATGGGAGCCATGTTGGTGGAGACGTTGGCTTTAACCTAGTGGGGGAAGAAATAGGAAATGTCACCAACAGATCAAAACCAGCTGTAAACTCTGGACAGAAAGTGTGGGTCAGACAGTGTGTCACATTAACAAACTAGCGGCAGAACTGTTTAAGAAGGATCTGCAGATGCTGGAAAATCGATGGTAGACAAAAGTGCTGGAGAAACTCAGCGGGTGCAGCAGCATCTATGGAGCGAAGGAAACCTTGATGCTGCTGCACCCGCTGAGTTTCTCCAGCACTTTTGTCTAGAGGCGGAACTGAGCGGGTCAGGGCAACATCTGTGGAGGGAATGGACAGACAATGGTTCGGGTCGAACCGTTATAGAAGGGTTGGTCCCGACCAAAGCGTCCTCTGTCCATCCCTCCACAGATGTTGGCAGATCCTCCAGCACTTTACGTTTCCATCCATCCCACCTGTGTTCCTTAATTCCCGTCCAACCATCCCTCCCTTCCTACTACCCCCCCCCCCCCCTCCCTTCCCTGGCACCGGTTGAAGCGGGGTGAGGGCGAGGGGACATCGGCCCCGGACCAGGTGAAGCGGGGTGGGGGTTAAGGCTGGGGGTGGTGGTGTAGGTGAGGCTGATGGTGGTTGTGGAGGTGAGGGCCCGGGCCCGGCCCCGGTACCTGCCTGTTCCCCGCCCCGGCCTCGCGCTGCTAGGCGACGGCTCAAGCTGCTCACTGCGGCCGGAGAGACCGCGTTACGGCAGCGCCGCCGCACTCGCGAGAGTCGGAGAGAGGGGAGGGGCGGGGGGAGAGAGGGGAGGGGCGGGGGGAGAGAGGGGAGGGGCGGGGGGAGAGAGGGGAGGGGCGGGGGGAGAGAGGGGAGGGGCGGGGGGAGAGAGGGGAGGGGCGGGGGGAGAGAGGGGAGGGGCGGGGGGAGAGAGGGGAGGGGCGGGGGGAGAGAGGGGAGGGGCGGGGGGAGAGAGGGGAGGGGCGGGGGGAGAGAGGGGAGGGGCGGGGGGAGAGAGGGGAGGGGCGGGGGGAGAGAGGGGAGGGGCGGGGGGGAGAGAGGGGAGGGGCGGGGGGAGAGAGGGGAGGGGCGGGGGGAGAGAGGGGAGGGGCGGGGGGAGAGAGGGGAGGCGGGGAGAGCAAAGATACTAGAGGAGCATTGTTAAAGAAGGAACTGCAGATGCTGGAGAATCGAGGGTTACACAAAAAGCTGGAGAAACTCAGCGGGTGCAGCAGCATCTAAGGAGCGAAGGAGATAGGCGACGTTTCGGGTCGAGACCCTTCTTCAGACGAAGAAGTGTCTCGACCCGAAACGTCGCCTATCTCCTTCGCTCCTTAGATGCTGCTGCACCCGCTGAGTTTCTCCAGCTTTTTGTGTAACCCTACTAGAGGAGCATCTAGTGTTTGAGAGAGAGGGAGGTGAAGGGAGGAGAGAAGAAGAGGAAGGTGAAGGGGGGAGAGAGAAGGAGAAGGTGAAGGGAGGAGAGAGAAGAAGAAGGTGAAGGGGGAGAGAGAAGAAGGAGGTGAAAGGAGGAGAGAGAAGAAGAAGGTGAAGGGGGAGAGAGAAGAAGAAGGTGAAGGGAGGAGAGAGAAGAAGAAGGTGAAGGGGGAGAGAGAAGAAGAAGGTGAAGGGAGGAGAGAGAAGAAGAAGGTGAAGGGAGGAGAGAGAAGAAGAAGGTGAAGGGGGAGAGAGAAGAAGAAGGTGAAGGGAGGAGAGAGAAGAAGAAGGTGAAGGGGGAGAGAGAAGAAGGAGGAGAAGGTTAAGGGAGGAGAGAGAAGATGAATGAGGTGGGAGGAGAGAAGAGGAAGAGGGGGAAGATGAAGAGGAGGGAGGTGTAAAAGTGTGAAGAGAGGAGGGAGAGGGTAGCAAGGTGGTGGGAGGAGAGGGGAGGATAGAAAGGTGATGGGAGGTGGGATGAGAGAGAGAGCTCGAGAGAAGGACTAGGTAGAATGGAGGGGGTCGTGAGAGGATGGTGAGGGGGGAGGGAGCGCGACTGGGAAGGGAGGAGAGGGTGGGGATGAGGGAGAGAGAGATTTGGAGCAGGAGGGAGAGATTAGGGTAGAAACGGGATGGTGAGGGAGAGAGGGGGGAGTTGGTGACTGAGGGCAGGAAGGGATGGGTGTGGCCAGACAGGAGAAGGTGTGGGCAAGGAGGCAGTAGCTGGAGGGCAAGGATTAAGGGACATTTACATGCCACTTTTCAGAAAAGGGAGGGAGGCAAAAAGCTGGAAAACTAGACAGATAAGCCTAATAACTATTGTTGAATAAATATTTAATTAATTCAAGTAATAGCAATGCATGTAGAAAATCATATAAACTTGACTTGCTAATAAAAGGGAAATTGTCTCAAGATTCAAGAGAGTTTATTGTCATGTGTCCCTGATAGGACAATGAAATTCTTGCTTTGCTTCAGCACCACAGAACATAGTAGGCATGACTACAGAACAGATCAGTGTGTCCATATACCATTAGATAAATATATACACACGTGAATAAATAAACTGATAAAGTGCAAATCGACAGATAATGGGCTATTAATGTTCAGAGTTTTGTCCAAGCGAAGTTTAATAGCCTGATGGCTGTGGGGAAGTAGCTATTCCTGAACCTGGTTGTTGCAGTCTTCAGGCTCCTGTTCCTTCTACCTGAAGGTAGCTGGGAGATGAGTGTGGCCAGGATGGTGTGGGTCCTTGATGATACTGCCAGCCTTTTTGAGGCAGCGACTGCGATAGATCCCCTCGATGGAAGGGAGGTCAGAGCGGATGATGGACTGGACATAAATTACAGAGAGATTTTTGAGGGTCTTAACTAGGGTGCTGCTCAGAGATTATATTGCCCTAGGCAATAGTACAGTAGTACAATATTGCCCTAGGCAATATTGCCCTACAAATTGTACAAGGCATTGGTGAGACCAATTCTGGAGTATGGTGTACAATTTTGGTCGCCTAATTATAGGAAGGATGTCAACAAAATAGAGAGCATACAGAGGAGATTTACTAGAAGTTACAGAGAAAGGTTGAACAAGTTAGGTCTTTATTCTTTGGAGCGCAGAAGGTTAAGGGGGGACTTGATTGAGGTCTTTAAAATGATGAAAGGGATAGACAGAGTTGACGTGGATAAGCTTTTCCCATTGAGGGTAGGAAAGATTCAAACAAGAGGGCATGACATGAGAATTAAGGGACAGAAGTTTAGGGGTAACATGAGGGGGAACTTCTTTACTCAGAGAGTGGTGGCTGTGTGGAATGATCTTCCTGCAGAAGTGGTGGAGGCAGGATCGATTTTAACATTTAAAAGTAAAGTGGATAGGTATATGGACGGGAAGGGAATGGAGGGTTATGGTCTGAGTGCAGGTAGATGGGACTAGGGGAAAATAAATGGTCGGCACGGACTGGAAGGGCCGAGAAGGCCTGTTTCCGTGCTGTAATTGTTATATGGTTATATGGAACATATAACAGTACAGCACAGGAATCGGCCTTTCGGCCCACCATGACTTATACCTGCCAATGGTGCCAATCTTGAATCCTTTCTGCCAAGTCTCCATGGATTCCATATGCATTAATCTTCTGCTGAGTTAATTTAAAAAATCAGCATGTTGTGTATCTTCGGCGTAAGCCACCTTCTGCAGCTCCTACCTACACATACCCTCTTTGATGGAATAGTGGGCGGCATCTTTGAGGTTGCTGGTTAGTCCTGCTCCACACTTGGGTGAAGAGGCTGTTTTGATAGCCGTTGCATCTTGTTAGTAGCTACACTTAAAAAAAATGACAAGTGTCTCTAAAGGGTTATGAAAGGCACGAAATAAACAAACATTTTTATTTTAACTGCAGTGTCGCATATCTTTATTATACAAATGTACAAAGCAGCCCACATTGGACTTTTTTGGAACATTTTTATTTCACACGCAAGCTAGATTTATAGCTTTAAATCTGGCTTTGTAAAGATTTGTTTTTACATTGAACGTTCTTTTTCAGATTTACTGTTTATTTCTAATTTTAGCCCTTTGGTTGTTCAGCGTTGAAGCAACCTTTGATGGGGGTGGTGGTATGATCTTTGGTGGTATGTGTGGTTGGTTGAGTTGAGTTGCGGACTTTTTGTGCCCCGGACTCCACGCCCACGGCGTAAGGCCGGCTTCTGTGGGCGGACGGCACCGGGACGGACCGGACCGGAAGTAGGGCTGGGGGCGGCGGCAAGTGGAGCTCGGCGGCGGCCGGACACCGGGTAGGAGAACGGTGGGGACCGGGGGAAGGGGTGAGGGAGAGGAACGATGGGAGAGAGAGAGAGAGAGGAAGGAAACGAAGAAAGAGGGGAGGGAAGGAAGGGAGCAAGGGAAGAAGGTGTGGGTTGACTGTTGAGTAGAATAGTGAGGGAGGGGAGAGTGGAAGGAAGGCGGGGAGAAAACAGCGAGGGTTAAAATGTGTGGGGGAGAGTGATTGGGGAAGCTGTAGGAATGGGGAGGGGAGATAGGGAGGGGTGGAGTGGAATAGGGAGGGGAGATGGGGAGGGGGTGGAGGTGAGATAGGGAGGGGTGTGGAGGGGAGACGGGGAGGGAGGGGGGTGGAGGAGAGATGGGGAGGGGGTGGAGTGGAATGGGGAGGGGAGATAGGGAGGTGTGGAGGGGAGATGGGGAGGGAGGGGTGTGGAGGGGAGATGGGGAGGGAGGGGGGTGTGGAGGGGAGATAGGGAGGGGTGTGGAGGGGAGATGGGGAGGGAGGGGGGTGGAGGAGAGATGGGGAGGGAGGGGGTGGAGGAGAGATAAGGAGTGAGGCGGAGTGGAGGAAAACTGGATTCTTTTGGGGGGTGGAGGAAAACGGGATTCTTTTGGGGGCTGGTGTGTTGGGCAGGGATGGAGGAAGCTTGTTGTGGTGAAGCAAGAAAATGGGGACGAGAGTAGGAGGCAAGATGAGTGGTGGTGGGGGTGTAGTGTTTGGTTAACGATGCACGCTGGAGGACAGTTGGAGACGAGTGGGAGTTGAGGCAAGAAGGTCAGACTGGACAAAGTATGAGTCTGCTGACCATGTGGAAGAGTATAATGCGGCAGGCAGGCAGGCTTATTGAGGAGTCGGGCATAGATTGAAGTTACAGGAGGTGGGGAGAGGAGAGATTTGTGGGACAGGCCATAGCACATGTGGACACTCAGGAAATTGCAGATGCTGGAATCTTGATCAAAGAAAACTAGAGCAGGAACTCCAAGGGTGGCACAGTGGCGCAGCGGTAGAGCTGCTGCCTAACACACCAGAGACTTGGGTGCAATCCTGACTATGGGTGTTGGCTGTACAGAGTTTGTATGTTCTTCCTGTGGTTTTCTCTGGGTACTCTGGTTTCTTCACACACTTCAAAGCCATGCAGGTTTTTAGGTTAGTAGGCTTTTGCAGAGTATAAATTGTTCCTAGTGTGCAGGATAACGCTAGTGTAAAGGAGTGATTGCTGGTTGGTGTGGACTCGGTGGCTCGTGGGTCTAGTTTCCACGCTGTACTTCTCAACTCAGCTGACAATAAGACCCTGCCCTGACATGTATTTTGTCCAAATTCCCACCACAAAATCTGCTTGATTTGCTGAGTACCCCCTGCAGTTCGATTGTTGCTCAAGGCGGCTGTGAGGTGGGTCGCTGGAGAACGAGTGAAGGAAACAATATACTTAGATCCTGTGGCAAGTCTAGCACCACCTCGTCTGTTTTTGAATTCTAATGTGATGTCTTTGCCAGGAAGGAGAACAGACAGATTCTTAAACCAAAAAAAGGCACAAAGTGCTGGAGTAACTCAGTGGGTGTATGGACTGAGCTGCCGGAGGGTTAGCTGAGGCAGGTACAATCACAACATTTAAGAAACATTTATACAGGTACATGGATAGGAAAGGTTTAGGGGCATATGGGCCAAATGCAGGCAGGTGGGACGTATAGATAGTTAACTTGTGTGGGCAAGTTGGGCCGAAGGACCTGTTTCCACGCTGTATGACTATGAATCAGTCTATTCAGAGAAGAGGGGAGGGGGTGTGGGGGTTACCTGTCCATCTTTGCCAGAGATGCTGTCTGACCCGCTGAGTTACTCCAGCAATTTGTGTCCTTTAGATATAGTATTGAACGGTTATGTTTTTACAATTATAATTTTCTGTATTTCTGTAATGTCCCTGTCAAATTTGTGTTGGGGGCTGAATTTCACGTGTTCCATAATTTAGTTACGGTCTCTGAGAGGACTGAGGATCCATGACTACTTAAGAAAATTTCAGCTGAACCTTGTTGAGATGTGAGAAGATGTAGTGTTGTCAGAGGGGCGACTTTTGGATCAGATATTAAATCAAGACTTCATATTCTACTCGAGTGTAGATGAACAATTGCATTATTCTGGAGTTCAGCATAAAATCATCCTTTATCCTAAACTTACTACTTTAGTTTTAAATACATTTTGGATACCCTAAGTAGCAATGTTACAAAATTTTGAGATTTTAAAAATCAAGTCTGCAATTTATCCCATCAGATAAAGCATAACAAGAAGTTTAATTTGACACCTAATTTACTTTCATATCTTCAGTATTAAGAAAGTTATGGCCATTTTCATACTCGGAAATGAGCATCTTGCTTCCCATTGCCTTTCAATTGACTTAACTCAAAAGCTGTGATCTGGAAAAATTAAAAGCCCATAACTTTATTAAAAATTAAGAGAACTCAATGAAATTTTCAGTCATTATAGATTGAAGCATTCTGAAACAAATATTAAACAATCTTACTTGGATTACCTGAAATTAAAGTATATAATTAGTTAGTTATCTAATTGTAGCTAATTACAAAATTCAATGAGTAGATCTAAACATCTATCAATTTCTTAAGAAAAGATAAACTTTTTTTAAATTGCCTAAGTGTCCAAATAACATTCACACAATAATCCACAATATAACATAATTTTTAAATCTCATTTTCATGAATTTCTGGGCCAAATGGAAGGAATTTAGTGTTTAATGCCTGGAAATTAATGGCCATTCAAATCAACTAGCGAGTGGGTTTTAGTGGAATGCGGTGGATTGGAACGTTGCGGTTAGCAGTGAAGTCGGGGGGAAAAATACTGGGGGTTCATACATTTTTTGGGGACCCCATTTCGCAACATTAAAATAGTATTTATGCCTCCCAAAAAACCAACTTTTAATATAAAAATAAAGTATTTACCTTTTTTTCTCCCCTACGGAAAATGCTTCCGGTGGTCTGCGGTCATGGCTTTTGAAGGTGATTTTTAAATTACTCTAGTTAACAAATAACTTAGAGTAATTTAAAAATACCTTAATGGATGAAATGTCGGAGCGATTTTTCTTCCGCAATTAAATCGCCCGACATTCATCGATTATCCTGGTCTGGTGAAAATCGGCACTTTAAGCCCGCCCCCCTCTGACAGGCGCTAAAGTCGCGCACACGGGGAGCGGCAGAAGTGCAGCGCCGCTAAAGGTAAGTTTTGTAACATACCTACCCTAAGATTATAAAATATGACCAAACATATCTTTAGGCTAAATTACAACGTCATGGTGTTCCCTGATTTTTGGAATGGGCAGAATGCCAAAAACATGTTGGCTCATTCTTCAACATCAATGAAGGACACTCGAAGGGTTGATGTTGGCTGTATCGTGTGTTCCATGGAATGGAATATCTAAACTTTTTTTTCAAAAACCTTTTTGAGCTTTACATTTTTAATTTTGGAGACACAGCATGGGAACAAGCCATTCGGCTCACAGTCCAAGCCGACCATCAATCACCTACATTATCCCACTTTCTCATCCACTCCCTACACACTAGGGGCAATTTACGGAGGACCGATTTACCTACAAACCTGCACATCTTTGACAAGTGGGAGGAAACATGTCAGAGGGAGAACCTGCAAACTCTTCACAGACAGCACCTGAGGTCAGGATGGAACCCAAAACCAGCGGTCTAGGAAGATGTATTCCAGAGAACGTTAGATATAGCTCTTGGGGCTAACGGAATCAAGGGATATGGGGAGAAAGTAGGAACAGGGTACTGATTTTGGATGATCAGCCATGATCATATTGAATGGTGGTGTGGGCTTGAAGGGCCGAATGTTCTACTGCACCTATTTTCGATGTTTCTAAAGATTCAAGATTGGAATCCCCTATCCCCAGTGAAACCGTGCAAAAGTTTGTCATGAGACACTAGGTTCTGTGTGTGAAATTCTGGTGTCAGCTGACTTTGGAAGGAATGGTAAATATTACTACGGTAGCGCAGCGTTAGAGTTGCTGCCTTATAGAACCAGAGACCCGGGTTTGATCATGACTATGGCGGCCGTCTGCACAGAATTTTTACGTTCTGCCGTGACCGCGTGGGTTTTCTCCGGGTGCTCCGGTTTCATGCCACATTCCAAAGACGTGCAAGTTTGTAGGTTAATTGGCTTCTGTAAATTGTAAAAAAATGTCCCTAGTGAGTTGGACAGTGCTGGTGTTCAAGGTGATTGCTGCTCAGCACGGACTGGTGGGCTAAAGGAACTGTTTCTGTGTTGTTTCTGTAAAGTCTAATGTCTAGGGATTAGATTCGAGATTGGAATTCCCTTTCCCCAGTGAAACCATGTAAAAGTTTGCCTTAGTGGTCATGTCATGAGGCACTAGCCCCGGTTCTGAGTGTGTTTTTCTGGTGTCAGCTGCCCTGGGAAGGAATCGTAAATAATAAATACTACTGAGGTTCACCTTTTGTTCACATCCATCTCTCCTCCTGCTTGTTCACTCCATTAAATCCGGTCATTTTGTGCTGTCTAATCCCACTAGATATTGACTGTTTGCCATCCTGACAAATGGTGTCAGAGCCCACGAGTGGCAAGTGGGACATGTGGTCTAATTAGCACAGCGTGAAAATGGTGATGTTGGCAAGTTTATGTACGCATGAACTGAATGTTTAATGACATGATGTATTGATGGCAGATTTCAGTCCAATTTCACTAACCGAGTGACATCAGGAAATATTAATCCTGTAATACAAGGAAGAAATCAAAACACTGTTAAAGCCTGGTGAAACTAATCAACGTTTGGTTAACTGACTACAGTGTCGGGCAGCAAAGTCTGTGAATTAACGTGGGATCATATAGAACTACATTAAAGATTTGGATGAGAACATACAGGGTAAGATTAGCAAGTTTGGTGATGATACAAAAGTTGGCCTTTTTGCAGATTGTGAAGATGGTTGTGCAAGATTGCAACAGGACCTGGATCGATTGGCCAGGTGGGCGGAGGAATGGTTGATAGAATTTAATACAGAGAAGTGTGAGTTGTTGCATTTTGGGAAGTCTAACAAGGGCGGGCCCTACACAGTGAATAGAAAACATAGAAACATAGACAAATAGGTGCAGGAGTAGGCCATTCAGCCCTTCGAGCCTGCACGGCCATTCAATATGATCATGGCTGATCATCCAACTCAGTATCCCGTACCTGCCTTCTCTCCATACCCCCTGATCCCTTTAGCCACAAGAGCCACATCCAACTCCCTCTTGAATATAGCCAATGAACTGGCCTCAACGAACTTCTGTGGCAGAGAATTCCAGAGACTCACCACTCTCTGTGTAAAGAATGTTTTCCTCTTCTCGGTCCTAAAGGAATTCCCCCTTATCCTTAGACTGTGACCCCTTGTTCTGGACTCCCCCAACATCGGGAACAATCTTCCTGCATCTAGCTTGTCCAACCCCTTAAGAATTTTAGGCCTCTGGGGAGTGTTGTAGAGCAGAGGGGTCTAGGAATACAGGTGCATGGTTCCTTGAAGGTCGAGTCACAGGTACATAAGGTGGTCAAAAGGCTTTTGGCACATTGACCTTCATCAGTCAGCATATGGAGTATAGAAGTTGGGAGGTCATGTTGCAGTTGTATAAGACATTGGTGAGACGTCTTTTAGAATATTCTGTTCAGTTCTGGGCACCATGTTATAGGAAAGATATTGTCAAGTGTACAAAATCATGAGAGGAATAGATTGGGTAGATTCACAGAGTCTCTTGCCCAGAATAGGGAAATCTAGGACCAGAGGACATGGGTTCAACGTGAAGGGGAAAAGATTTAATAGGAATCTGAAGGGTAGCTTTTTCACACAAAGAGTGGTGGGTGTAGGGAACAAGATGCCAGATGAGGTCCTTGAAGCTGGGACTATCACAATGTTTAAAGAACAGTTAGACAAGTACATGGACAGGCCAGTTTTGGAGGGGACTAGTATAAATGGGACATGTTGGCCGGTGTGGGCAAGTTGGGCAGAAAGGCCTATTTCCACAATGTATCACTCTTTAACTCTCTAAGACTGGTGTGAACAGATGATTGATGGTCTGGTGTGAACAGATGATCGATGGTTGGCGTGGACTCAGTGGGCCGAAGAGCCTGTCTCCATGTTGTTTAGTTTATTAATACAGTGTAGAAACAGGCCCTTCTGCCCACTAAGTCTACGTTGATCAACAATCACTCCGTACATTAGTTCTATCTTACACAGTAGGGACAATTTACAGAGGCCAATTACCTACAAAGCAGCACGTCTTTGGTATGTGGGTGGAATCCGGAGCATGTGGAGAAAACCCTCGTGGCCACAGGAAGATCGTGCAAACTCCATTCTGACAGCACCCGTAGTCGGGGTCGAACCTGGCGTCCCTGGCGCTGTAAAGCAGCAACTCTATCGCTGCTACTGTACAGTCCATATATCTTGTATCTTTTAGTTAATTCAATCAATCGGGGTGGCACAGTGGCGTAGCTGCTGCCTCGCACCGTCAGAGACCAAGGTTTGATGCTAACTATGAGTGCTGTCTGTGCGGAGTTTTTTATGTTCTCCCTGTGACTGCATGGGTTTTCTCCAGATGCTCTGGTTTCCTCACACATTCCAAAGACGTGCAGGTTTGTAGGTTAATTGATTTCTATAACGAGCTCTAGAGCCGTGACCGAAGAGAGGAAATTTGATGCGCCGATCATTGCAGATGTCCCGATGTGGTCGAGATCACCCGGCTGAGGCACCACATTTTCACGGGGACTTCCGGGTGAGGTTTTAAATGCCCTCTTGAACATTTTGTTCCGACTAAAGGAGGGGCCGGACCACCAGTTGCCGGAAAATTGATGCTGGACCTGTATCCAGGCACCAGGTTAATCTGCTTGTGAATAATGTAAATATACATTGTATACTCAAGGTTGGGCATCCCCATGGAAACCAAGATTGTACACAAGAGAACAACGTTAGAGGAGACTGGGTTTCAAATTTTGCCCAAGTACTGCAGAGGTCGTTTGCTCACCATTGTGTGATGGTTCACAGATAATAGAGAAAATTAAAAATAGAGAAAAATTGGTCACAGAATACGACAAAACAGGCACGTCTGTTTTATGCTTTTTTTGAAATAACAAGAGGATTTCAGTATAGGAGTAAAGAGTTTCTTCTGCAGTTGTATAGGGCTCTGGTGAGACCACATCCGGAGTTTTGTGTCCAGTTTTGGTCTCCTAATTTGAGGAAGGACATCCTTGTGATTGAGGCAGATTGTAGGTTCACTAGATTGATCCCTGGGATGGCGGTACTATCATGTGAGGAAAGATTGAAAAGACTAGGCTTGTATTCAATGGAGTTTAGAAGGATGAGGGGGGATGTTATAGAAACATATAAAATTATAAAAGGACTAGACAAGCTAGATGCAGGAAAAATGTTGCCAATGTTGGGCGAGTCCAGAACCAGCGGCCACAGTCTTAGAATAAAGGGGAAGCCATTTAAGACTGAGGTGAGAAAAAACTTTTTCGCCCAGAGAGTTGTGAATTTGTAGAATTCCCGGCCACAGAGGGCAGTGGAGGCCAAATCACCGGATGGATTTAAGAGAGAGTGAGATAGAGCTCTAGGGGCTAGTGGAATCAAGGGATATGGGGGGAAGGCAGGCACGGGTTATTGATTGGGGACGATCAGCCATGATCGTAATGAATGGCGGTGCTGGCTCGATGGGCCGAATCTCCTCCTCCTACACCTATTTTCTATGTTTCTAACCCACGTTTAATTAATACCGAAACCTAATTTACACCCTGTACTTTTGAAATAACTTGCTCAAATTTATGCCTGTTTAAAATATATGTTTAAATGCGCGCTGCTTTTCAAGAACATTCCCCCCACGTAAAACGTGTGATGCCTGTAATTGGATTAGTAATTTGATGTTGTAGACCTGAATTCATTCAGATGCAAAGAGAAATGGGGTGGTACAGTGGCGCAGCAGTAGACCTGCTGCCTTACAGATTGGATCGGGACAGCAGGTGCTGTCTGTTCGGAGTTTGTACATTCTCCCTGTGCCCACATGGGTTTTCTCTGGATGCTCCGGTTTGCTCCCACACTCCAAAGACGTACAGGTTTGTAGGTAAAATTGTCCCGAGTGTGTAGGATAGTGTTAGTGTATGGGGTGATAACTGGTCGGTGCGGACTCGGTGGGCCAAATGGGCTTGCTTTCACGCTGTATGTTTAAATTCTAAAGTAAAGTCTAAAGAAATGTATTTTGAATGCTTTGTTCTAATTTTCCACAGCAGCCAGTGAGAATGGCAGAAGTGAGCTGGAAGGAGGTACTTCTGTTGACCGCGGTGGTAGTTATGTGTTACTGGAACAGTACCTCTTGTGGGTTCGTCTTTGATGATGTTTCTGCCATTCTGGACAACAAAGATTTGCATCCCTCATCGTCACTGAAGAACCTCTTCCACAATGATTTCTGGGGAACCCCTATGAGTGAGGTAATGCCACTGTTATTGTGCGATCTTACTATAAAAGAAATTCTAACCTTCCAAATTAGACTTTGGTTTTAAATGTTGAATTTAAAAGGTACAAACTCATTGGAAATAAAGCAGGAGGAGATTATAAGATCCCTCATGTTTGTTCAATTAGAAAGACACAGAGTGCTGGAGCATCTCAATGGGTCAGGCAGCATCTCGGGGCAAAATGATTGGTGACGTTTTGGTTCAGATCCCATCTTTAGACTGATTGAAAGAGGGAGAGTGAGGGGAAAAAAACAGGACAAATCGGGGCTGGCAACAGATGACCTCAGGCAAGGAGATTTCCTGTTCGGCCGCCTGTTAGCTAGAGACAGGTGCGAGGCCAAGAATTCAATTAGATCTAGGCTGATCTGAGTTGCAGTCATAAGTAATGGAACGGAAATAGGCCCTTCGCCCCATCTAAGCAGTCCCACTTGTCCGTGTTTGGCCCATATCCCTCTTAATCTTTCATATCTGTGGATTTGCACCCCCTTCTCTGCTTTTGCCTCTGAGCCTACAGACCCACCTTGGCAGCAAACTCGCATTTTAAGGTCTTGTCCTGTTCAAATCCCTTGTGGTCTATTTGTTCCCCATTTTGCACTCTTTCTTTGTGAGCAACCCTGATTTCTTCAGTGGGCAGATCCAGCAATAGTATGGGAGCCTTCAATTGCCAAGGCCACAGGCTCTGCAATCCCCTCCTTAAACTTTGTATCCCTGTTCTCCTTAAAATCTACCTCACTGACAGATTTTCAGCTATCCAAGCCAATATCTTCATCATTGTTTACTACCTAAAGGTGCTATCTCGATGCATGATAAGCAAAACCAATGGCATTACAGTAGTGCAGCAGGTAGGACTGCTACCCCCCTCAACAGCAGAGACCCGGGTTTGATCCTGACCTCTGGTTCTGCCTGTGAGGAGTATGCACGTTCTCCCTGTGAACGTATAGGTTTTCTCCAGGTGCCCGGGTTTCCTTCCGCATCCCAAAGATGTGCGGGTTTGTAACCTCTGCAGAATTACTCCTAGTGTGCAGGGAATTGACGCAAAAGTGGAATAACATAGAGCTAGTGTGAACTGGTGATCGTTGGTTGGCGTGGATTCAATGAACCGAAGGGCCAATTTCCATGCTGTATTTCAAAAAATAAAAAGTGCTTCAATGTTTCTATTCATGTTAATTCAAAACATTAAACAAATATTGAAATGTTTTGTTGTTAAGAAAATCCCTATGTGTTGTCAGATGCGCCCAGAATTTGGCATTAACTTAATTAACAATTAATTCTCTAATGCTTGGTGACTTATTCAGACACTCCTACCCCCTTCCTCCATTAAAAGTCGGTTAACCAGTTCCACAGTTCAGTACGATGTATCCCTCTTGGGATCGCACTGTCCTTAGTCAATTGACCTATCAGGAAACCTCTCTGCGTGAGGTCATCTGTTGCCAGCCCTAATTTGTCCTGGTCATGTCTTATTTCCAGTTCCTCCACCCAATAATCAGTCTGAAGAAGGCTCCCGACCCGAAATGTCACCTATCCATTTTCTTCAGAGATGCTGCCTGACCCGCTGAGTTACTCCAGTCCTTTGTGACAACCTTCAGCATAACTTAATGGGCATGCATTGTGTGTTGAATGGCAACTTGTGTTGTCAGCAGTTCACTTCACCAGCATTTGCAGCCAGTGCTAGTAATCTGTTGTGTTGGAATGTGCATAAAGGAACAAGAAGTACTTTTGGCAAATAAAAATGGCCTGTTTAAACTTGGTGAATGGTGATCAAGCCATGATATGCCCTGGCTGGACAGTGATCAAACCTGTGGTGGTTTTCTAATGTCAGCAGCAACTAATTTGTTTCTGTTGGAGTGCAGAAACTGAGATGGGTATATTATAAATACAGGTCCTCTACTGATTTTCCAGCAACTGGTGGTCCAGTCCACCCCCTCCCCCTCCCCCTGTAATCCAGACAAAATCTTCCCCCCAAAAATGTGGTGCCTAGGCTGGGTGAGGTGGCCGATCTCAACCTCATTGGGACTTCTGTGCCGATCGGTGGGTCGACTTTGCCCCCTGCGGCTAGGGCTCTGGAACTAGCTGGCAGATCTGTTCTCATACCCGACTTCCACGGCCCATATCTTGGCCTACATGTGTGTGTCTGTGTGTGTGTGCATGCACACACACGGACGCCAAGAAATTGTGTGTGTGTGTGTCCCCTCCCATGTTTTGATAGTGATTTCCGTCCCTGGGTGGACCTGTATATACATTTACATTTGAGCATAATTGATTAAGGGGCCTTTAATTTTCATGTTTGATCAAGACTATTTTTGACAGAGAGCTCAAGAACATGAATGAGTATATATCCCACTCAAACAAAGCGAGTTTGGCATTCACATGTACAATCTTTTGATTATATTTCTTAAATTAAAACAAAATGGAATTACATGTGTTAGTGGATGAATTTGATGAAGGAATATTTCTTACATTTCCTTGTGTCATTAGGGCGGCACAATGGCACAGCGATAGAGTTGCTGCCTTACAGCGCCAGAGAACCAGCTTCGATCCTGACTACGGGTAATGTCTGTACGGAGTGTGTACGTTCTCTCTGTGATCGCGTGGGTTTTCTCCGAGTACTCTGGTTTCCTCCCACACGCTAAAGAATACAGGTTTGTAGGTTAATTGGCTTCTGTAATTTGTGAATTGTCCCAAATGTGTAGGATAGAACTAGTGCACGGGGTGATCGCTCGTCAGCGCGGGCTCGCTGGGCCCCAGGACCTGTTTCCTGAATAAAGAAATAATGATAGCAAATTTTGTTTCACGTGCAGATATATTTATTGCCATATGCACGAGGAGGCAAAGACATTCTTGTTCATGTGAGGCTCAGAGAGATAATCGGTGTACATAATGATAGAAACGACAATAAATACAACAGCGGATGCAGAACAGCATAATGGTGCAAGATTGTACAATAATCTGAAGTAGTGCCAAAACACTTCGCCAGAGATGCTGCCTGTCCAGCTGAGTTACTCCAGTATTTTGTGTCTTTCTTCAGTGTAAACCGACATCTGCAGTTCCCTCCTACACATTAAAAAATATGTTATAGGTTCAAGAGTCGGATTGAAATGGGGACCGAAGCTATTCTTAAGCCCAGATATTTGAGCTTTCAAGCTCTTCTATCTTCGATGGGCAAATGGCGTAATTCTGCTGCAATGAGTTATGACTTTATGAACTAGGGCTGCTGCTGTCGGGGAGTGTGAACTTGCACCCCACAAACCCTTTGTATGTCAATGGGGTCAACTCAAGCTTTCATGAATGAGATCAATATTTGTTCTTAGTGAAGGAATTTGGATCTAAGGCAGATAAATAGAAACAAGTTGCAAATTAGATTGAGAGATCAAGTTCAAGGGTTTTTCAAGTTCACAAGTTTTTGAACAAACATTTGCCACCACTTTTGGGATCTCATCCAAAACCTAAATACCTTAGCGACCAACATTTGCCTTGTGAAACTGCCGCCTTTATTTACATAGCTGACAAACATGCCATCTTCAGATCCTTTAAATGCAGGTGTATTGACATCTTGTTTTGAAACACTGCTGCGGGATTGTACTGATGTGGAATGCCCTCTTTTGATCTGGTCACGGTCATTCATTCCTTTAACAACTTCTTTTACCTCTTTACCACGACGGGCCGTTCTTTTGATCACTTCTGACATTTCCCACCCCAACAAACACTTTGCACCCACTCACAGCCTGACCTCAGTCTGCATAGACTGGGCCCTTCTACACCCACCCCCCCTCCAATCACCACTTCACACCCAATTACCCACACCCTCCTTGCTGAACAACATCACTTCATCAACAATACAAATAATTGAGGTGGAGAGGCTTTTCAGAAGACAGAAAAGCCGGAAACTCCAGGACCTGACAATGTTTTCCCCTCTACTCTCAAGATCTGTGCCAAAAAACTGGCACCGGTCTATACAGACATTTGTAACGAGTCCCTGCAAACATGTACTGTCCCTGCCTGCTTCTAAGTCTCCACTATTGTCCCTGTACCTAAAAAGGCAAGGATTACTTGTCTTAATGACTACAGGCCTATCGCACTGACTTCTGTAGTCATGAAGACACTTGAAAGCCTTGTGCTGGCCAAGCTGAAAAATATCACAATCCCCCTGCTGGACCTTACGCAGTTTGCATATCGGGCCAATAAATCTGTGGATGATGCAGTCAACCTAGGTCTGCACTTCATCCTACAGCACCTAGACCGCCAGGGGACCTATGCGAGGATCCTGTTTGTTGATTTTAGCTCTGCATTCAGCACCATTGTGCCAGAGCTACTACACTCCAAACTTTCTGAGTTGACTGTGCCTGAACCCCTCTGTCAGTGGATCACCAGCTTCCTGACTGACAGGAAGCAGCATGTGAGGCTGGGAAAGCACATTTCGGACCCGCAAATGCTCAGCATAGGAGCACCGCAAGGCTGCGTACTCTCTCCTCTCTTCTCTCTCTACACCAACGACTGCACCTCCACAGACACCTCTGTCAAGCTTCTCATGTTTGCGTACGACACAACCCTGATTGGACTGATCCAGGATGGGGAGGAATCTGCCTACAAACAGGAAGTGTCACAGCTGGTACCATGGCAACAACCTAGAGCTTAATGCTTTTAAGACAGTGGAATTGATTGTAGACTTTAGGAGAGCTCCCCCTCCCCTCACCCCACTCACCATCATCAACACCACAGTCACATCTGTGGAGTCTTTTAAGTTCCTGGGAACCATCATCTCCAAGGACCTTAAGTGGGGGGCTACCATCGACTCCACAGTCAAAAAGGCACAACAGAGGATGTACTTCCTACGGCAGCTGAGGAAGCACTATTTGCCACAGGCAATGATGGTCCAATTCTACACGGCAATCGTAGAGTCTGTTCTCACCTTCTCCATCATGGTCTGGTTTGGCTCCGCCACCAAGCGTGACACCTGAAGGCTGCAGCGAATTGTCCGATCAGCTGAGAAGGTTATTGGCTGCAACCTTCCCTCCATTGATGAACTGTACACTGCAAGGCCCAGGAAGCGAGCAGGCAAGATCATCTCTGACCCCTCTCACCCTGGCCACAAACTCTTTGAATCACTTCCTTCTGGAAGGCGACTCCGGACTGTCAAAGCTGCCACAGCCAGACATAAAAACAGTTATTATCCACGAGTAGTTGCTCTACTCAACAGCCAAAAATCTGTAGCCTCCCTTTGATCTGGTATTTTGTTGGTTCACATGCATGATCAATGGTGTTTTATCATTAATGTTTTATTATTATTAATGTTTAGTGTTTTCTGAGTAATTTGTAACTGTCACTGTATGTCATGTTACTTGTGGGCGGAGCACCAAGGCAAATTCCTTGTATGTGAATACTTGGCCAATAAACTTACTTACTATGTAACACTATCCTACATACTAGGAACAATTTACAATTTTACCGAAGCCAATTAACCTACAAACCTGTACATCTTAGGAGTGTGGGAGGATTCCGGGTCACATGGAGAAAACCCATGCGGTCACTGGGAGGACATGCAAACTCCGTACAGATAGCGCCCGTAGTCAGGATCGATCCTGGGTCTCCGGCGCTGTGAGGCAGCAACGTTCCCGCCGCACCACTGCATTCTATTCCAGAGACAACCAAAAATTTGGACTGGTATTCCAAGCTGAATATTATTATGATTGAACAATTTATTGGGAAAAATAATTTTGTTCAAACAAAAGTAAATTATTGTCAATTGCAAATTATTGTAAACTATTGAGTCCTAAGAAGTTTAGTTTAGTTTATTGTCACATGGTAAGTGAAAAGCTTTATGTTGTGTACTGTCCAGTCAGCGGAAAGACTATACATGGTTGCAATTGAGACGTCCACAGTGTACAGATACAGATTAAAGGGAATAACGTTTAGTGCAAGCAGGTTCCTGACCTGAAGGATCACATATCCATGTTCACCAGAGGAACATGGTGACCTGACCTGCTGAGTTGCTCCAACGCTTTGTGTCTTTTTTTTAATTATTGCCAGTATGGTTTAATCTTGGGTGGCTTAAAATGTTCTGAAGTGAATTCATTTGCAATGGAGCATTTTCCGTTCTGTTCGTTCGCTCGTGTGTCAGACGACGCATAGCTCGCTGTTGGCTTCCGTCGTCGTCCAACATGTTGACAGAATTGGTCGCCCGACGCGTCACAAAGTGTATCGTGTCGTCGATTCCGGGGGTCGCCACGAGGAGGCTTCTGTCATGATCCCCTCTGTTCTGTTAAAAGTCACTAACGTTTTCAAACTGAGTCTTTAAATGGTGCCAAAAGTGAATAAATTTCCAAGTTGTTGCTTTTTGTTTTCTTCTTGGCAGGAGAGGAGCCACAAGTCCTACCGCCCCCTCACAGTACTCACCTTTCGATTAAACTACCTTTTTAGTGAACTGAACTCTGCTTACTACCACCTCTCAAACCTTGTCCTGCACGCGACAGTGTGTGTAATCTATCTCAGAGTATGCCAGCTGTTTCTGGACAGAAAATCAAGTTTGGTTGCCTCTCTGCTTTTTGCAGTTCATCCGATTCACACAGAAGCAGTAAGTAATGGATTTATAACATTTGCAAGTGCTGTGCAATGATTAAAGAGTTTAAACTTTCCATTGTTTGTCCTGATTTAAAGTATTGTTCAATATTATCTTGCAAGGTGATTTACCTGTGTCTGCTCCCTGTTTATGCCACAGGTTACTGGAGTCGTTGGCCGGGCTGAACTCTTGTCCTCTGTTTTCTTTCTGGCTGCGCTTTTAGCGTACACCAAATCTAAAGGTCCCAACAATTCAATTGGTAAATTAAGTTTTATTTTCCTTCGTGTCCACCAAAGCTTGAGTATCTGGAATGATAGGAGAAATTAAGGGTGGCGCAGCTGGTAGAGACCCTGCCTCTCAACCCCAGAAAACTGGGTTCGATCCTGACTTTGGAGTTGACTATGTGGAGTTTGCACATTCTTCCTGTAAACACGTGGCTTTCCCCCAAGTACATCAGTTTCCTCCCACATTCCAAAGACGTGCAGGTTTGAGGGTTAATTTGCCTCTGTAAATTGCCCTTAGTCTGTGAGGAGTGGATTAGAAACACCACCTATCCATGTTCTCCAGAGATGCTGCCTGATCCGCTGAGTTACTCCAGCACTTCGTCTTTTTTTTTTTGTTGTAAACTGACATCTGCAGTTCCTTGTGCCTCCACTTGGCCTGATCCAAGACAACATGGTGGAGTAACTCAATGGGCAAGACAGCATCCCTGGAAAACCTGGACAGATGACATTTCAGATCGGGACGTTCCTTCAGGCTGATGGCAAGGGACAGGCGGAAAGAAAAGCTAAAAGAGCCGGACCTGCTGAATTACTCCAGCATTTTCTTGTCTTTCCTTGGTAAACCAGTATCTGCTGTTCCTTGTATCTCCCTATCCATGTTCTCTAGAGATGTTGCTGGACTCGCTGAGTTACTCCAGCATTTTGTGTCCTTCCATGGTAACTCAGCATCTGCATTTCCTCGTCTCTTTCTATCCATGTTCTCCAGAGATGCTGTCTGACCCGCAGAGTTACTCCAGCACTTTGTCTTATTTTGTAAACGAGCATCTGCAATTCCTTCAATCAAAGTCCCTTAGGCTTTCACCTGCATTTATATGATGGTTTTCAGTCCCTAAAACAGTTTGTTCAATGAAGGTCTTTTGAAGTGTACTTTTTCAATGCAAGGATTATGGGAAGTATCGTGAGCACGTCAAGATCACAGGGACAGTTAAGCGATAGTAATTTGTTTTTTTTTGTTGTTGATTAAAGGGTCGGGTGAGATGGTAACTCCCCTACTCTTAGGAATAGCATCAGAGTATCTTTTACATCCCCTGAGAAAATGGTTGTGGCTTCTGTTTAACCTCCAACTGTGCAGCTTTCCCCCAATACGTTCATAACCGCCTACTCCTAAACTTTTGTGCACAACTTGCTGGATTAAGTTTAGAACTCAATGTTATGACAAGCAGGATTGGTCCAAGCTGTTCTGTGAATGTTTTTGCATTTTGTGTATTTATCCAATTTCTTTTGAATGCTACCTCTTTTTGTCAACTAGAAATCTGACACACAAAGCAATCATATAGTGCTAGTGTACGGGGTGATTGCTGGTCAGCACGGACTCAATGGGCCGAATGGCCTATTTCCATGCTATATCTCTAAAGTAAAGTAAACTGAAGTCTTTATCGCTGAACATCCGCATACTCACACGGGGTACTGATTTGATAGAATTAAATGACCGATGTTCTTCTACTTACAGTGTGGACACCTATCGTGGTCACTATAACTTTAGTTGCTGCTGCAACATTGTGCAAAGAACAGGGAATAACAGTCATAGGCATATGCTTCGTGTACGAAATTTTTGTTGCCCAAGGGGTAAGTAACATCCTGTGAATGGTTTGCTTATATTGTTGGAATAAATATTGTAGTTGACTCCCTTGCAGTGAATATTGAAAATGCCTTTCCATGTTTATGGAATCAATTCCATTGAAAGACACAAATAGGTGGAGTAACTCAGCGGGTCAGGCAGCATCCCCGGCGAACATGGCATGGTGACGTTTTGGGGTTGGGACTCTTCTTCCTACGAGTCCCAACCCGAAGCGTCACCTACCCATGTTCTCCAGGGATGCTGCCTGACCCACTCAGTTACTCCAGCTATTTGTGTCTTTCCTTGGTAAACCAGCATCTGCAGCTTCATGTTTCTACAAATTATTTCCATTGGCAGGTGGGATGGTATTCAAAGTATCTAAATTGAGGATAATTAGTGAAGAAAATTGGCGGGGAATCTAGTTAATAGTCAAGGGGTGAAGAGGATGTACAGGAGGTGTTGGCCAGATCTCTGGCCCATTTTCCAGCCACTCGGATGGAGTTGTTAGGGGGTCACTGGGATAATAAAAATGTGTATCTAACAACTCTATGTGTAACAAACATGGTTCGCCAAACAACCTGTCCCCTTGCTGCACAGCTCTATGATTCTATTTTGGCTCAAAGCTTCATGTTTCACAACTTTTTGATATTCATAAAAATGACACCAAGTGTTTGAGAAACTCAACAGATCAGGTAGCATCTCTGAAGGACATGTATGCATTATTGAGGCAATGGGACTACCAGAAGGGTTGATTATTCCACTCTTTAGAATTTAGAGATACAGCGCAGAAACAGGCCCCTCAGCCCATTGAGTCCACACCGACCAGCGATCACCCTGTACACTAGCACTATCCTACACACTAAAGACAATTTAATCAAAGCCAATTAACCTACAAACCTGTACGTCTTTGGACTGTGGGAGGAAACCCATGATGTCACAGAGAGAATGTAAAAACTCCGTGCAGACAACACCCGTAGTAAGGATTGAACCCGAGCCTCTGGCGCTATGAGGCAGCAATTTTACTGCCGCGCCACTGTGCCACCCCCCCGCCTTATCATTGCGAGTTCTTGCATTGTTAAGAAGGTGCTTTACGCTGTGATTTGGTTTTCTTACAGTTCACTCTACATATTCTCAGAGAGATCGTTGTTCACATGGTACAAGGGAAAGGCTATCTACCATCGTGGGTGCTGCAAACTCTGATCAAGCTTATATTTTTGATGCTGAGCACTCTTCTCCTGGTTATTGTCCGTGTTCAGGTCATCCAGTCCCAGCTACCAGTTTTCACCAGGTAAGATATTCCCCATCAGACCTAACTGAGAGATTGTGTTGTGGTGGGTTGGTAGGTGGGGAATGGTGGAGAGAAAGGTGTTTGAAACTTTGCTCCTCATAAATAAGAAAAGCTTTTGAGAAATTCAATTGAAAACAAATTCTGTGAAACATCTTTTTCTGATGAGAATAAGGTTTAGTTTATTGTCAAGGTACAGTAAAAAGCTTTTGTTGCGTGCTAACCAATCAGCGGAAAGACTATACATGATTATATTTGATCCATCCACAGTGCAGAGATACACAATAAAAGGAATAGCGTTTATTGCAAGGTAAAGTCTGATTAAAGATAGTCCGAGTGTCTCCAATATAAGTGTTGTTGTAAAGAGTAGTATTAAAGTTCCTGGGAAATCCATGCAAAGGTCCACGTTGATTGTGCAGAGAGACAAAGTTAAATACCACCAAGACATTAAGCTACTAATGATTGTTTTTTTTTGATTAAGTGATTGATGCCCATTCAGGAAATTTGTAGCCACTTGCTTGGAAGAGGTGTGGAAGAGAGAGGGGTTGGGATTGTCTGATAAGGCATGTTTGGACAGGCTTTGCTTTGAAGAGCACGACATGATTGAATCATGAGAGCTTGAAGGGTCTTGGCAAGATGTATGTGGCGATATTTCCTTTTTGGGAGAATCAGTGACGGGGATCTTTATTTAAGACTGAGTCATTAGATCTTCCTTCCTTGAAGCTTACGCTGCCTACAATCCATGAATATCTTTAAGGTGCTGGAAGATTGATTCTTAATGAGTATGGGAGATAGAAGGGAATAGGAGTTAAATTCAGCTCAGCCATGTTTTTTAAATAGAAGAGACTTCAGGGACTGAGTGTCCCACTCCTGCTAATCCAGAGACGTGAGTTTAATTGTCAAATGCACCGAAACGGAACGATGATATTCTTGCGTGTAGCAGCATAACAGGTCTGTAAACACATCAAAAGATAACATTATAAACACAAAAATTAAATAAATTAAAAAAAGCCCAATATAACGCACACCAAAATAAATTGATACGGTTGTAAAATATAATAACCCTTTTCTATTGAGCTAAAGCTAAAAGTCGTGGTTAGAAAGGGGCAATGAAAAACTGCTGGAGGAAGACACAGTGCTGGTGTAACTTAGCTGGTCAGGCATCATCTCATAAAATAGATGGGCGACGTTTTGGGTCGGTACCTTTCTTTGGCCTGTTAGATGACCCCAGTGGGACAGGCCATGGTTCCTCCAGCAATATGTTTTCTTTCGTTCAAGATTCCAGCAACTGTACTCTTATGTCTTCAGATTTGAATGCGGTTTAGGTTTTATCACAAAGACAAATTGGTTTATTGGTTAATCTTGCCTGGCCAGTAGATGGGGCTGTAGATTGACTGAATTATTGAGCTAGCAGCTTTAATTAAATTACTTAAAAATCAAAACTCAGTGGAAACATCATGTACATTTCTACAGGCTAATAACTGCTGCGAGTCAAAGGTTAGAAAGGATACTAATGCAACTGGATCAATATTTATATAAAATTTGTCTTTTCGCCCACGACAGCCAAGCACGGAATTCAATTTTAATTTTTCTCAAAATTGTACATCATCTCATGTCGGTGCTGTTTAGTGGCAACGACATTTTGAATAGGAAAATTGTGGGTCTAAGCCCCGCTCTCCATTGATGCTCAGCTCCAGTACAAATGATAATCATTGATTCAATGATACATTATTGTCACGTGTACTTGAGTACAGTGAGATGCTTTCACTGTACCCAAGTACACCAGAGTAAAATCATACAGTGGACCCCCCCCCATTTGATCTTGGCGGATCCCCCCATCGCCGTTGGCAGCCCCCTACTGGGTTCCGCATCGTTCTTGGCGGCCTCCCGCCGGGTAGCTTTCAGTAGACTTCCTCGCTCTCGACGACGCAGGTCCACCTCCTCGCTCTCGGCCAATTTCTGTGGCATTTTTAGACTGAGGTTGGATAGACTTGGATAGATTTCAGACGAAGAAGGTGGATAGACTTGGATTATTTTCTCCGGGACTCCCGACATTGAGGGGAGAGGGAGACGTATACAAAATATATAAAATTATGAGAGGCTTGGATAAGGTAGACAGTCAAAATCATTTTCCCAGGGTGGAAATGTCCAACACTAGAGGGCATAGCTATGAGGTGGAAAGTTTAATCGAGATATGCTGGGCAAGTTTCTTTTTTACCCGAAGAGTGGTGGAGACCTGGAACGTGTTGCCAGGGATGGTGGTGGAGGTAGATGCGAAAGTGGCGTTTAACAGGCTTTTGGATAAGCACATGGTTATGCAAGGAATATAGGGATATGGATCATGCACAGGCAGGCAGATGAGATCAGTTTAACTTGACATCATGTTCAGCACAGACATGATGGGCCGAAGGGCCTGTTCATGCAGTGTACTGTTCTATGTAAGACGAGCCACTCTTGGCATGGGATGCTCAAACCAGATTTGCTAGTCGATCGGTGCCATTTGAAGAGTTCCTCTTGTATGTGGGCCGCATTCCTCGGATAGCTAACACGATCAAATAACAGGTTATCAGGTGCTGAGATCAATGCTGCTGGTACGTGCTATAACAAAACAAGTATTTGAATTTCATAAATGCATCAATGAAATCCCATGTGGAATATGTTTAAACAGTTTCAGAATCTTCAAGGGGGAGATTGTATTTTTATTTTTGCATTCCCTGAATCGTAGGAGGTTAAGCAGTAATTTGATGGAATTACTCTTGGAAAGGAATAGATAGGACAAGGGAGTCTATGGCGGGCAAATATGACTTCAAACTTTAGGGTCAATATTTGAGAGAGATTTTTTGTGTGTACTTTCATTTCATGGATAGTTACCCAATTCGACAGAGAACAAGAATATCTTCACTCAATCACTTAAATCTAAAATTGTTAGATTTTCTAACCAAGGTTCTGTAGAAAGTTGTGGAGTAAAAACTTACAGAGCAGTTGTAAGCCTATTGAGTGTAATGATAGATTTGAAGGGCTGACTGACCTACTCCTGATTTAGTGTTTCTGAATCTCTCAACCATTCTTGTTCATAGGATATTGGAACAGAATTAGGCCATTCAGCCCATTGAGTCCGCTCTGCCGTTCCATCATGGTGGATTTATTTTTCCCTCTCAACTCCATTCTCCTGCCTCCTCCCCATAACCTTTGACACCCTTACTAATCAAGAACCTATCAATCTCTGCTTTAAAAATACCCAATATCTTAACCTCCACTGCCATCTGTGGCAATGAATTCCACAGATTCACCACCCTCTGACTAAAGAAATGCCTCCTCATCTCCATTCTAAATGTCCTTTTATTCTGAGGCTGGGCCCTCTGGTCCTAGACTCTTCCACTAGTGGAAACATCCTCTCCACATCCACTCTATCCAGGCCTTTCATTATCCAGTAGGTTTCAATGAGAATGGCATGTTGGCTTTCATAGCGAGAGGATTTGAGTATAGGAGCAAGGAGGTCCTACTGCAGTTGTGCAGGGCTCTGGTGAGACCACATCTGGAGTATTGTGTGCAGTTTTGGTCTCCTAATTTAGGAAGGACATTCTTGCTATTGAGGGAGAGCAGCGTAGGTTCACCAGTTTAATTCCCTAGATGGTGCGACTGACATATGATGAAAGAATAGATCGACTGGGCTTATATTCACTGGAATTTGGAGGGATGAGAATGGATCTTATAGAAACAAATAAAATTCTTAAGGGATTTGACCGGCTCGAAGCAGGAAAAATGTTCCCGATGTTGGGGGAGTCCACACCAGGGATAGGCCATTTAGGACTGAGATGAGTAAAAACTTTTTCACCAACAGAGTTGTGAATCTGTGGAATTCTCTGCTATAGAAGGCAGTGGAGGCCAATTCACTGGATGTTTTCAAGAGAGAGTAGATCTTAGGGCTAATGGAATTAATGGATATGAGAAAAAAGCCAGAACGGGGTACTGATTTTGGATGATCAGCCATGATAATATTAAATGGTGGTGCTGGCTTGTAGGGCCGAATGGCCTATTCCTGCACCTATTTTCTATGCTTCTATTCCCCCTTGTTCATCGGTCATCTGTTGTAATTTCTGGCTGAGTAAAAACCCGGTGTAAAATATGGTCAAAAAGCACTCTGTCAAACTCCATAGGGTACTTTGTTCTCGGGTAAAGCACAGTGTAAATGCAGGTTTTATTTTATTATTAATGGGATTGATCTTTATGCTTTGCTGATACTTTTTGAACTTTCTGTGGCAGGTTTGACAATCCAGCTGCTGTGAGTCCGAGTCCCTCAAGACAGCTCACTTTCAACTACCTCTTGCCCTTGAATGGCTGGCTCCTTCTGAATCCATCAGAGTTGTGTTGTGACTGGACAATGGGCACAGTCCCACTTGTGGAATCAATCCTGGACGTTCGAAACCTCGCCACTCTTGCTTTCTACGTTTTAGTGGCCCTGCTGATCCATTACAGCCTTCGCAACCCTGGAGAATCATCTCAAGTTGTACTAATGGTAAGATTTCAAAGACGGCACGTTTAATTTAGAGATACGGTGAGCCCGTTGAGTCTTAGCCGACCAGCGATCCCCATACCCTAAATCTATCCTACAGATTAGGGACAATTTTCAGAAGCCAATTAACCTGCAAACTTGCATGTCTTTGTAGTGTGCAGCTGCACCACTGTGCCACCCCGGAGGCATTGTGCAAGGCATTAGCAGAGATGTTGGTACTTAAGTCTCAAACCAAAGGCTTGAGTGCTACAAACTGACCCAGAAGTCACATTATCATCGATGCATTAAGGCTGACTCTTGGAAACTAGCTAATTAAGTTAAATAAGAAAAACTGACTCGACTAATCATTTAAGCAGGTGCAATAAAATATTTTGCCAACTTATCTTCTTGAACTGAATCTGAACTGAATTGTGATTTGCAAATTTTTGAAGATTGCCCTTGCCTGTGTTCAACTGTTACCAGGAGTCATAGGAGCAGAATTAGGCCATTCAGCCTATGGAATCTGGTCCACCATTCAATCATGGCTGATATTTTTTCCTCTCAGCCCCATTCTCCTGCCTTTTCCCAGTAACCTTTGACGCTCTTACTAATCAAGGACCTATCAATCTCCACTTAAAAAAAGACCCAATGTCTTGGCCTCTGCCGCCATCTGTGCTAATGAATTCCACAGATTCACCGTCCTCTGGCTAAAGAAATGCTTCCAATTCTCAAATGTAAAGCTAGGTCCTTTGATTTTGAGGCTGTGCTCTCTGGTTCTACCTGCCATGCTTTGTCGTGCTCCTCCTCTCTTCTGGCTCCCCCCCCCCCCCCCGCCCCGTCAATCATTCTGAAGAAGGGTCCAAAGCCGAAACGTCACCTATCCATGTTCTGCAAGGACGCTGCCTGACATGCTGAGTTACCCGATCCTGTTTCTGTGAAGATTGCGTTGATTCAGGACACTGAAATACTGGACCAAGATTTATTCTAGTACGTAGAAACAAAGAACTGCGGATGCTGGTTTATACCAAAGGTAGACAAAGTGTTGGAGTAACTCAACAGGTCAGGCAGCATCTCTGGAGAGAAAGGATGGGTGACATTTTGGGTTGGGACCCTTCTTCAGACCGACATTTTGGGTCGGGACCCTTCTGCAGGTTAAAGAAAGATCCCGACCCAAAATGTCACCCATCCTTTTTCGCCAGAGATGGTGCGTGACATGCTGAGTTATTCCAGCACTTTCTGTCTATCTTTACTAACTGGAATTTGTTCTGCAATCGTTCTAACTACTCCAATTCCCCTTCTTCCCTCTAAACTTTCCTCAGCAACAAGCCTTCGTCTACCCATTCCCTCTGAATCCCTTGGTCTGTAACACATCTGTTCTCCCTCTCATTGTCTGTAAGGTACATGGAGCATTATTGTTTAGGTCTATTTAAATGTTTTGTTGCTTGGCAGATCTTCCATTTTAGGAATGATTCAAACTATGCTCTCTCCTTCCAGGCACTTTCTTTCATGGTATTGCCCTTTATTCCGGCATCAAACCTGTTCTTCCCTGTCGGCTTCGTGGTAGCAGAGAGAGTGCTGTATGTACCGAGCATGGGGTTCTGTTTGCTGGTCGCCCATGGATGGAAGAAGATAGCAGGAACACGGTACTGTCTAACTAAAAGTTAAAGTTGAATTACAAATAGCTCTGTATTGTTTAGTGTAGAGATACAGCATGGAAACAGGCCCTTCGCCCCACTGAGCCCCTGTCGACCAGCAATCACACTAGTTCTATCCTGCACACTAAGGACAATTTTACAGAAGTCAATTAGCCTACAAACCTGCACATCTTTGGAATGTGTGAGGAAACCGATGCTCCCGGAGAAATCCCATGCGGTCACAGGGAGAACGTACCAACTCCATGCAGAGAGCACCCGTAGTTTATGTTTTCAAGTTGCGACCAGGTGGTTAATGGATGTAAGCTGGTGTTTCCTACTTGCTACTGAATATAGTTCAATATATTCTTCATTAGCTTACTGCGGTTTGGGATTCCTTGAGGTTTAGAATGGTGTTATAGACATCAAAGGTTATAAGGCACACAAAAGGGTGAAGAAACTCAGCGGGTGCAGCAGCATCTAAGGAGCGACGGCGATAGGCGACGTTTCGGGTCGAGTCCTTTCTTCAGACATAAGTGCGTGCTATGAGTTAATAAAAGTAGGAATTAACATCCGTGTTTTTAACATGTCTCGTTAACTCGAGCAAATTACTACAGGCGGTCATATTCAAACACAAGATGAGGATCAACTTAATTTTTACAACTCCTCGACCTGCACCGTTGGCAAGCCTGAACAGATTTCGATAACACCAGAGTATATTTTTATTATCTACAAAGTTAGTTGTAAAACTCAGCATAGCTAATTCACAGACATCCAGGAGCATCTGGTTCTAGTTGGACTTTTTAAAAAACACATTGACACTCTTGGTTCACAGAATGATGTAGCTCGGGTAGAGGTCATTTGGCCCATCATTTCAGTGCCAGCCCTTTGGAAGAAGCTATTTGATTTCCCCTTCGCTCGCAACTTTCCCACCCAAGTATTTGTCCAACCTTTTCTACAAAGCAAGTTTAAATAGAAAGGGCTAAACGCGCTGAAGTCTGATAGCATCTGAGGTGAGGTAAACAAAGTTAAAGTGTTGAGAACCACTTCTAGTTTTTATTTTGTCAAGTCAGATGGAATGTTAACTGTTCCTCTCTCCAAAGCTGTCTGACCTAATTGAGTGATCCAACATTTTCTGTTTATAATTTAGAATTCCAGTGGTCATAATATTTTGGCTTTACTGCAATGTATTTGGATGATTCATATCACATTCTGTCCCCATGGGTTTTGCTTTGTTCTTGGCTAGCTGGCCTAATCTGAAAATGTCTTGGTAGGTCCAAGAAATTGCAAAAGCTGTTTTCTTCTCGCTGCTCAATGCTTGGAGCAGCCCTCTCCTCTCACCTTAAACCTATGCCCTCTAGTTTTAGGCTCCCCTATGCTGGGGAAAAGGCCGTGATTATCTACCTTGTCTGTTCCCTTGTTTAAGAAGGAACTACAGATGCTGGACAATCGAAGGTAGACAAAAATGCTGGAGAAACTCGGTGAGGTAGCATCTATGGAGCGAAGAAAATAGGCGACGTTTCGGGTCTGAAGAGGGGTCTCATAGAAACATAGAAACATAGAAATTAGGTGCAGGAGTAGGCCATTCGGCCCTTCGAGCCTGCACCGCCATTCAATATGATCATGGCTGATCATCCAACTCAGTATCCCGTACCTGCCTTCTCTCCATATACTCTGATCCCCTTAGCCACAAGGGCCACATCTAACTCCCTCTTAAATATAGCCAATGAACTGGCCTCAACTGCCCTCTGTGGCAGAGAGTTCCAGAGACCCACCACTCTCTGTGTGAAAAAATTCCTTCTCATCTCGGTCCTAAAGGATTTCCCCCTTATCCTTAAGCTGTGACCCCTTGTCCTGGACCTCCCCAACATCGGGAACAATCTTCCTACATCTAGCCTGTCCAACCCCTTAAGAATCTTGTAAGTTTCTATAAGATCCCCTCTCAATCTCCTAAATTCTAGAGAGTATAAACCGAGTCTATGCAGTCTTTGTTCATAAGACAGTCCTGACATCCCAGGAATCAGTCTGGTGAACCTTGGCTGCACTCCATCTATGGCAATAATGTCCTTCCTCAGATTTGGAGACCAGAACTGTACGCAATACTCCAGGTGTGGCCTCACCAAGACCCTATACAACTGAAGTAGAACCTCCCTGCTCCTATACTCAAATCCTTTTGCTATGAAAGCTAACATACCATTCGCTTTCTTCACTGCCTGCTGTACCTGCATGCCTACTTTCAATGACTGGTGTACCATGACACCCAGGTCGCGCTGCATCTCCCCTTTTCCTAATCGGCCTCCATTTAGATAATAGTCTGTTTTCCTATTTTTGCCACCAAAGTGGATAACCTCACATTTATCCACATTATACTGCATCTGCCAAACATTTGCCCACTCACCCAGCCTATCCAAGTCACCTTGCAGTCTCCTAGCATCCTCCTCACAGCTAACACTGCCCCCCAGCTTAGTGTCATCTGCAAACTTGGAGATATTGCCTTCAATTCCCTCATCCAGATCATTTATGTATATTGTAAATAGCTGGGGTCCCAGCACTGAGCCTTGCGGTACCCCACTAGTCACTGCCTGCCATTGTGAAAACGACCCGTTTACTCCTACTCTTTGCTTCCTGTTTGCCAGCCAGTTCTCTATCCACATCAATACTGAACCCCCAATGCCGTATGCTTTAAGTTTATATACTAATCTCTTATGTGGGACCTTGTCGAAAGCCTTCTGGAAGTCCAGATACATCACATCCACTGGTTCTCCCCCATCCACGCTACTAGTTACATTCTCGAAAAATTCCACAAGATTTGTCAGACATGATTTACCTTTCGTAAATCCATGCTGACTTTGTCCAATGATTTCACCACTTTCCAAATGTGCTGCTATCCCATCTTTAATAACTAACTCTAGCAGTTTCCCCACTACCGATGTTAGACTAACTGGTCTGTAATTCCCCGTTTTCTCTCTCCCCCCCTTCTTAAAAAGAGGGGTTACGTTTGCTACCCGCCAATCCTCAGGAACTACTCCAGAATCTAAAGAGTTTTGAAAGATTATCACTAATCTGATCTGTCTCGATCTTGATCTCGATTCAGTCTCGATCTGAAACGTTGCCTATTTCCTTTGCTCCATAGTTTTTGTCTATTCCCTTCATGATTTTATAAACCTCTGTAAGGTCACCCTGCAGCCTCCTACACTCTAGGGGAAAGTCCTAGCCTATCCAGTCTCTCCTTATGGGGTCACACATTTATTTTTTGAAAGGACTAGAATATAAAAACAAGGATGTAATGCTGAGGCTTTATAAGACTACTTTATAGACCACATTTGGAGTATTCCGCTCAGTTTTGGGCCGCATATCTGAGGAAGGATGTGCTGGCATTGGAGAGGGTCCGAAGGAGGTTTACGAGAATGATCCCAGGAATGATTGGGTTAACATCCCTCCCCTCATCTTACACCTACGCCTTCATATTTTTGGTACCCTTCCTGTGGGAGAAAGATTCTGACTATTCACCCTCTATGCTTCATACTCTTACGCACTTCTCTCAGGTCAGATTCAGATTCAATTTTAATTGTCATTGTCAGTGTACAGTACAGAGACAACGAAATGCAGGTCACCTTTTATCCTTCCTTGCCCCAGGGAAAACAAACGTGGCCTGTCTAATCTCTCCCCACAACTAAAGTCCTTCAATCCAGACAACATCCTGGTGAATCTTCTCAAGCCCTCCCAATCACGTAATTCAACCAGAACTGCACACACTAGTCCAATTGCAGCCGGACCTGTATTTTATAAAGTTGTAATCGATGCCCTGACCTATAAGGGAAGCATGCCATATTCTGTCTCCACCACCTCATCTCCTTGACTTGCCACTTTTGGGTAATTATGGACTCGGACCCCTCTGTCTTTCTGTTAATTCACATTCCCGAGTGCCCTACCATTTTACAATGTTCAACCGCCATTTGACTTCTAAAAATGCATCACCTCAAAATTTGTTGAGATTAATCCTGTGCTCTACCCACTTTTCATTCAATCAAAATCTTGGAGAAACTTTTTCACTACTTACAATATGGACAATGTTTAGTTTAGACATACGGGCCCTTTAGTTTAGAAACGGGCCCTTCGGCCCGCAGAGTCCACATTGATCATCTGTTTACACTAGTTTTGTTATCCCACTTTCTCATCCCCACCCTACACACCAGGGAGCAATTTTACAGAGGCCAATTAACCTGCAAACCCGCATCTCTTTGGGATGTGGCAGGAAACTACAGCACCCGGAAGAAACCCATACAGTCACATGGAGAACGTGCAAGCTCCGCACAGACAGCACCTGAGGTCAGGATTGAACCGGGTCTCTGGTGCTGTGAGGCAATGGTACTACCAGCTGCACCATTGTGCTGCCTTAATTTATCCACCAAATAACATCACTGGGTGAAATAAAATAGCTGATCTGTTATCACATTGCTGATGTATGATTTGGCTGCACAGACTCGTAGTTTATAATTAAATAAATGTACTACATTTCAAAATGTGGTTATTGCCAAGTTCTTTGTTTAATTTTGCTCGTTGTCAAGTAAACAGCATAAATACATTTTTATGCGATCCTTCCATCCTGCTTTACAAAATGGCACCACGTTTGTCCATTGTGAATCTCTTGGCCAAAGTCTCAGGATGTGACTCAGCTTAATTTCCCTCCTCAAATATTCTTCTGAAAATACTGACTCATAATAATGGCATGCCAGATTTTTTTTTTATTTTTTTTGCGAGATCATTATGATCCAAGAATTGAGGAGTATCTTGTTTCCTTCAAACCTTAATCCATTCTCAGCTGCATTCTTGGCTCAGAGTAGAAAACATATAGACTTTTTTTTTAAATTCACTGAATATTTGGGGAGGTGAACATTCCAGAACCCTTTATCGCCTAGAACATCTCTAATTCTTCCTTGGATGTATTTAATAATTTGATATTTGGTAGAGAATTACACAGGTTCATTACTCTTGGGGTAAACATTTTGTTCCCATTTCATTCTTCAATAGCCTGCCCCATATCCATGTGATCCCTCACCTTGTTCCTTTCAGAACATTCTTCCTGTATTTAGTGTGTCCCGTGTCCTCCAGCGTCTGTCTGAAGTTTGCACATTCTCCCTGTGACCACATGGGTTTCCTCTGGGTGCTCCAGTTTCCTCCCACATTCCATGGATGTGCGGGTTTGTAAGTAGATTTCCCCTAATGTGTAGGGAGTGGACGCGAAAGTGGGATAACTTAGGAGCGTGAATGGATGATCGATGGTCGTCGTTGACTCGATGGGCTGAAGGGCCTGTTTCCATGCTGTATCTCTAAGCTATGTAGTTATATTAGAATACCGTACGTTTTCAAGCTATCCACACTCATTCTTCTAAACTCCAATGAATATAACCCTAATTCAACCAGGCTCTAGTTAATTTATTGTCACATGTGCAAGCTACAGTAAAATACTTGTTCTGTATGCTATCCAGGCAAATTACACTATATTTGAGTACAATAGATCCTCTTCTGGAACAGCATGCAAAGAGATCCTATGTTCCGGCGCCATCCTTCATCTTCCATGTCTCTAAAGGCTGTTCAAGTAGATGGGCAATTCTTTATTTTCTCATTTTAAGGCCTGGCGTCCTGACGGCTCTGGATGGATGAAGTAGGGGTTCACCTGGCCCAGCGTGATCCTGTTGGCACCTTGCACCGCTGCTCCATGCAGCTGCCTCAGGCTGCGCTTGATCCGCTTGCTGGCCTGGCTGCTTTATACATCAGTCCTGCCTTCTCAAGATCGAGTCAGGTGACCCTTCTACTCAGCAGTTCAGCGCAAGAGCATTATTCTTCACATAAGGAGACAAAACTGCATCGAATACACAATCGCCCAATGCCAGTTGGGCTCTCATGTCACCATGTCTCCCCCTTCCCCTCCCCCTCCCCCTCCCTCTCTCTTCCTCTCCCTCTCTTCCTCCCTCTCTCTAGTCCTCGCTAGTTGCACTGCTCGCATCCATACATCCCTTCAATATCACCTCTTCCACAGCCAACAATAGACCATTGAGGGCTCCACTTTCCCTTGGTCATCGGTGCCGGCTCTGATTTGTTCTGAACCGTTTCATACCTCTAATTTCTCTCCCCCCCCCCACCCCCAACTCTCAGTCTGCAGAAGAGTCTTGACCTGAAATGTCACCTATTCCTATTCTCAGAGATGCTGCCTGACCAGCTGATTTACTCCAGCATTTTGTGTCTATCTTTGGTGTAAACCATAGTCTGCTGTTCTTCCCTACACTATTTCTGATATTCTCACCTGCGCACTCCTTTTGTTCACTTCCCACTTGCGAACTGTTCAGCTTCTCAGGAACAGAATCCTGTGGAAACCTGGGGAGGACCTGTGTAGCTATTTGAGGGCGAGGACGGATATAATGCGCTGATAGGCCTGTTTCTGCAATATGCCACTGTAAGGCTGTCATCCTTTTGCAATGAGAGTCCCACTGTTCACATTCAATACAAGAGGTGACCCGTAAATGTCTGATGCCTTATAGGAGTGGAGGCCTTCCTGGCAATTCCCGAGGACTGCTGGCAGTACTACAGCTAGCGTGCAGAGTTTTTTAATTTCTTTTTTTTTGGGTGAATTTTCTAAATTGGGCCAAGACACCTCGCAGCATTCCCTGGGGCAATTTGATGCCTAGCCACAACTAGGAAAACATGGTGGCACAGCTGTTAGCATTGCTGCCTCACATCTCCAGTCATGCAACTCGATCCTGACCTTGGGTGCTGTCTTTATGGAAGTATACAGCAGTGTAACAGGCCCTTTGGCCCAACACGTGTAAGCTGACCAAGTTGCCCTTCTGAGCTAGTCCTATTTGCCTCCATTTGACCCATATCCTTCAAAACCTTCCCTATCCATGTACCTGTCCAAATGTCTTTCAGATGTTGTTATAGACCTGGTCTATATGCTGGAAAATGCTGGAGTAACTCAGCGGGATAGGCAGCATCTCTGGAGAGAAGGAATGGGTGACGATTCAGGTCGAGACCCTTCTTTAGATTGAAGAAGGGTCTCAACTTCTTCAGACTGAAGGGCCTTGACCCGAAACATCACCCATTCCTTCTCTCCAGAGACGCTCCTATCCCGCTGAGTTACTCCAGTATTTTCCAGCATATAGACCAGGTTTGTAGATTGTAGCTAATTGGCTTTGGTAAAATTGTAAATTGTCCCTAGGGTGTAGGATAGTGGTAGTGTACCGAGTGATTGCTGGTCGGCGAGGGCTGGATGGACAGAAAGGCCTGTTTCCATGCTATTTCTCTGAAACCTAAAGCTACGCTAAAGATAATTTGCCACCAAGCTACGGTAAGAAATTAGGGTAGGTGATCAAGAGTTTGGAAGGAATGTTGACCGATGGTAAAGATGAAGAGAGAGGGAGATGACCATGAAGAAATTTGGTTTGTTTAGGACCGTGGCAAGTAAAGTCCAGTAGGCTAAATCTTTATAAAAATTTGAGCTGCTATTTTGATACTTGGCATCACACACTCCTCTGTATCTCTGAGTGGACTTATTCTGACAATTCCGATATTTGCTCAGTCTCATCCAAAGGCAAGCAGATCTAGTCAAAAAAATGTTCTCCGGGGTGTTGATGAGGTGGTGGAATTCCACAGTTTTGATGAAGAACAGTTGGATGGAATGTCTACCAACAGCTATTTCATGCATATCAGTTTGGTTTATTGTTACTGTCCTATGTTCCGTTCTACCCAGTTGGCGATGAGCCTACATATAATGGCAATCAAGCCCTCCACAGTGTACATATACAGGATAAAGGGAATAAGGTTTAGTGCAAGAGAAAATCCGAGGGCATCCAATGAGGTAGATGGTAGGACAGGACCGCTGACTAGTTGGTGTTCGATAGTTCAGTTGCCTGATAACAGCAGGGAAGAAACTGTCCCGGAATCTAGAGGTGTGTTTTCACACTTCTGTACCTCTTGCCTGATGAGGAGTGACCAGGGTGAGACTCGTCCTTGATTATGCTGATGGCCGTGCTGAGGCAGCGTGCAGTGTCGCTGGTTCGATAGAAGAGAAGTTGCTTTGCAGGTGGCAATGGTTGCAACACATGAATGAATTTCCTCCTGCCTTGGATGTATTTTTCTTCAATACGTTGTACATCCAATTATTTTTAGACTGTTAGTCTGAAACCTCTCGTGCAAAGTCGGAAAATCGATTTCTCTTCCTTGGGTTACCTGGGAACAGACAACATAGAACATACAGTACGGCACACGACCAGGCCCTTCAGCCCACAATGTCTGCACTGAACATGATGCCAAGTTATGATGCCTTTGCCTGGACTTGATTGATATCCCTCCATTCCCTGCATATCCATGTGCTGTTCTAAAAGCCTTTTAAACACATCCTGGCAGCATGTTTCAGACATCCACTGCCATTTGTGTTTTAAAAAAGCTTAAAGCTAGACTAATCTTTGACATTTCCATCCTGGGAGAAAAAGGTTCTGACTACCTTATCTATGCCTCTCATAATTTTATGAAATTCTATCCGGTCTCGCCTCAACCTGTGACACCTCAGGGGATGGAGTATTTTCCACATTTGGGACTAGGGAAGAATGCTGGGTTGCCCACAAGTTTGCGTTTAAAGGAGAGGCACCACTTGAGGCACCAGATGTTTTTAGTAATTGCGAAAAGCAACAGATCCAAAGACACTTGTTTGATGGACAGACACTTAATCTTCATGGGAATCAGGGCCCAAGGGTAAACTGGAGCTGTCAGATTTTGCATTTGCTATTATGAAGCTGGCCTCGCTTTAAGCTGGAACATTGCAGCTTGCTATCTGTAAGCGACTATGGTTTAGTGGGTATGGGCGGCAGTGGTACAGTTGCTTCCTTACAACTCCAGAGACCCTGGTTCAATCCTGACTATGCGTGCTGCCTGTACAGAGTTTGTACATTCTCCCTGTGACCACGTCGGTTTTCTCTGTGTGCTCTGATTTCTCCCCACACTTCAGAGAGGTACAGGTTTGTAGGTTAATTGGTGTCGGTGCAAAAATTGTAAGATTGTCCCCAGTGCGTAGGATACTGTTGGCGAACAGTGATTGCTGTTTGACGTGGACACGTTGGGCCAAAGGGCTTGTTTCTGCGCTGTATCTCTAAAGGCTAAAGTAAAGTAACATTCCTGGGTCAACATCTGGAAGTGTGGACCTTGGACCCAAAGAAATGGGTTTGAATCCTACCTTACCAGTGAAGAAATTAGAGTGATTGGAAAAATTCAAAAATAAAATTCTAACATTTAGATTTTAGAGATACAGTGTGGAAACAGGCCCTTCGGCCCACATAGTCTGCACCAACCAGCGATCACCCCGTATGCAAGCACTATATTATACACAAGGGACAATTTACAATTTTAACATGTCTGTGTGCAGTTTCCACATTCTGTCTGTAACCATGGGGATTTCTAGCAGTTGTTCCGGTTTCCTCCTACATCCCAAAGACTTGCACCCATCAATAAGACCCTAAAACAGACAGCATCTGAGGTCATGATCGAACCCGGGTCTCTGACGATGCGAGGCGGCAGCTCTACTGCTGCCCTACAAAACCTTTTGTGTAACACCTTATAAATGCAATTAGTCATTCGGCCCATTCTCCGCCATTCAATCAGGGCTGATCGATCTTTCCCTCTCAACCCCATTCTCCTGCCTTCTCCTCATAACTTTTGGCACCCTTGCTAATCAAGAACCTGTCAAACTTTGCTTTATAAATACCCGTTGACTTGGCCTCCACAGCCGTCTGTGGCAGTGAGAACCTTAATGGAGATCTTTTTAAAGTCTAAATGCATCCCAATCAAATTAGTCAAATGTAATTTACCTTTTGGAAATCCATGTTGACTTAGCACAATCACATCATTATCAAGCAACTCCCCCCCCCCCCCCCCCCCCCCCCCCCCCGTTTAAAGTGTAGTGTGATTACAGTTGCTACCTGTAATCTGTATGGACTGTTGTAAAAGCTGTGAAGTTTTGGAAATTCCTAACCAGCCGATTCCTAGGCTGAAACGTTGCCTATCTCCTTCGCTCCTTAGATGCTGCTGCCCCTGCTGAGTTTCTTCAGCCTTTTGTGTACCCTCGATTTTCCAGCATCTGCTGTTCCTTCTTTAACACTAATTTATATTGCTATTTTTTTTTTTTCTCCTGTTCATTTCTTTAAGCTTATTTACTCCAGTTTCCTGTTAAAAAAGGCCCTACTTTTACAGGTGGAGCCATAGATAAGAAATGTCCAAAATGATTTTGTAAAATGGGGCAGTAGAACTAAATTGGCTCGATTGAAGTTTTTTTTCCCTTTAGCTCTTCCATGTTTTCCTATCTTTTCAACGCACCTACCATCTGTATCTATAACCAAGGAAAGGTCAGAGAACATAGGTTTGAGGTGAGAAGGGAAAGATTTAATAGGAACCTGAGAGGCAATGTTTTCACTCAGAGGGTGGTGGGTATTGGAACAAGCTGCCAGGGGAGGTAGTTGAGGCAGGTACTGTAACAGCATTTAAAAGACACTTGCACAGGTACATGGATTGGAAAGATATCGAGGGATATGGGCCAAACAGCAAATGGGACAAATTTAGATGGGGCCTCTTGGTCGGCATGGACGAGTAGGGCCGAAGGGCCTATTTCCATGCTCTATGACTCTATGAAAGCAACAGTGACTTTGCTGGTGCATGTGCAAACACATCAGCAACAGATTACATTGTTGATTGATTTGGAGAATAAACATTTTTATTTTGTATTCCATATGTTGTCCATCTGTAATTGCACTGAAAAGCTGATGATCATGAAGCTGGCTTTGTAGTGGTGCTTTGAACTTGCGTTAATTGAAAATTTGGGAAACACTTCCAATTTATTTGTTGTTGATTATTAATATTAAGGACTTTAAAGTAAATACAATGGTTTACATAAAATCTGGTGGCCCAGATGCATAATTACATTTGGAATACTTCTGCTAATGCATTAGCTAATGCAATTCTGTTTGTCCATCTATTCTTAGTCCATGCTCTGGTTTATGTTTGCCAAAAGTCTCCTGCTTCATCCAATTCCATTAATACATCCCACCACTCCTTTCTCCCAGTGGTTGTCCAACTTTCCCTTAAATGTATTTATACTATTGACCTCAATTATTCACAGTGCTCCAAATCACCTTTGCTGTACTGCAGACATTTATTTCCTCTTGTCTGGAGAACGTGCAAAATCCGAGCTCAAGATTGAGCCTGGGTTCCTGGTGCTGGGAGGCAGCAGCTGCGCCACCGTGGTGTCCTTATGCTCAATGAGATATCGTGAAAAATAGTTTGTTTTGCATGCTATACAATCAGATCAAACCATACATGACCACAGCAGCCAGTGCAAAAAGAGAAAGGAAACCCAGTGCACGACATGGTGTATATTATGGTATCAGAATATTTTTATCATTAGGCTCTGTACGAGAACACACCAACTGATTCAAGCTGAAGAAGGACCCCAACCTCACGTTCTCCAGAGATGCTGCCTGACCGACTGAATGACTCCAGCACTTTGTGACTTTCTTTGTAAATCAGTATCTGCAGTTCCTTGTTTCCACCCTACCAACTGATGGGGCTGGGTAAAATCATTTTGCACAGGCATTTCAGTCAACAATTAAAAAAAAAAACAGATTGCATTTCTTTGAGGCCCCTTAAGATATCAGGATTCCCGATGCACCTCACAAACAGCAAAATGCTTTGTGGCATTGTACTGTGGGAAGCAAGGCAGCCATTTTGCAAATGCCAACATTTCCTGGACAATTGTGAGACAATTGAATGACCAAGTGAACGCTTAGTAACAGCAAGGTACCCGAAGCGCTTTTTCATGAGTGCTCTATAATGATGTAAGCAACCTGGGTCAAGTACTGGCTATTATTTGTGGTAGTTTGAGTTTTAGTTTGGCCCACCGGGTCTGCAGCAACCACAATCACCCACACACTAGTTCTGTCCGACACACTAGGAACTATTTACAGAAGCCAATTAACCTACAAACCTGCATGTAATTGAAATGTGGGAGGAAACCAGAGACCTGAAGAAAACCCACACAGTCACAGGGAGAACGTGCAAACTCCATGCACACAGCACCTGTACTCGGGATCGAACCCGGGTCTCCAGAGCTGTAAGGCTGCAAATCTACCGCTGCGTCACTGTGCCGCTCTGTAGTAAGAACTAATATTCTGCGCATTGTGTCAGTTCACTGACCAGTTTCATTTTTCTTTCAGATACCTAAAGAAGCTGGCTTGGATTGGTCTGACGATTCTACTTATTGCCCACACCAGTAAAACAATATACCGAAATTGGGATTGGGAGTCTGAATACACGCTCTTCATGTCTGGTCTGAAGGTACCATGACATTTTATTAGTATTGGCAATTGGGAAGACAACCTTGGTTCAGAAATGATTGTGAGTGCAATCATTTAAAACTTGGGATTTGTATTTTCTAACTGCCGTAAAGTCAAACTTTACAGTCATTCGGCCTCTGGCCCAACTCACTCATGCTGAGCAAGTGCCTATTTGAGCTAGTTCCATTTGTGTGTGTGTGTGTTTAGCCCATATTCTTCTAAACCCTTCTTATCCATATTGTTATTGTACCTGCCTCTACCATTTTTTCGGTAGCTTGTTCCAAATACACACTGTGTCGAGAAAGCTGCCCCTCAACCTTTTGTTTAACCATTCTCTTTCCCTAATAATCAATTCCCCAACTGTGAGGGAAAATGACTCTATGCATTCACCTTTCCTATTCATCTCATGGTTTTATACACCTCTATAAGATCACCCCTCAGCTTTCTGCGCTCCAAGGAATAAAGTCTGTGCCTATCCAACTTGTCCCTGTACCTCAGGATCTCAGGCCCTTTTGGCAATATTCTCATACATCTTCTCTGCGCTCTATCCAACTTAATGACATCTTTAGGTTGCTGGGTGGCTGGGTGACCAAAACTGAACATATCACACCAAGCCGCATTAAGGTCTTGTACAATTGCAACACAACAACCCTGTCTTTATACACAATGTAAAATCAAAGAATTGCAGATGCTGATTTATACAATAGATAGACAGAAATTGCTGGAGTAACTCAGTGGGGCAGGCAACTTTTATGGAGAGAAAGGACCCGACCCAAAACGTCATTTATCCTTTTTCCCCAGAAATGTTGCCTGACCCGCAGAGTTACTCCAGCACCTTGTGTCTATCTTCTATACACAATGGCTTGAGCGTAAAAGTGTGCCAAAAGTCGACAATGTTGATTTTTTTATTTTTAATTGAAGGTCAATAAAAATAATGCAAAACTCTGGAATAATGTGGGACATGCTTTGGAAAATGAGCACAACTATGGGAAGGCTTTGAAGTACTTCATTCAAGCCACAAGAGTTCAACCAGGTAACACATTCTTTGTACAGGTGCGGATGGCTTTGGCATTTTCCTTGGGCGTTTCCCTTGTGCGGTTGTTGGCAGACATAAGGAATGAATAATTGAGTAATTTACCACTGATTGAGGGAGCATTTGACACGTTGGGTATGTCTACTTTCACACTGTGCGAGAGAGAGAGTAGCGACGCAATCTACTTATGTTGTGCTGCCAAATCTGACCCGGGAAAACTGGTTCCAAATTGGTGCTCTAAAATAATTGATTCACTGTGCAATTAACTTTTTGTAATACTTTGGGAACAGGATAGTTGCCAACTGCCAGTCATGCTTTTGCACATGTTTCTAGATGTTTGTTTTTTTCTCAAATTATCGTAGTTTTGAAGCTGCGGTAGGTTGCTTGAATTTAATGTGTGAGCTTGGAGCCCCCAGTCAACCTGTTTGGAGGTTGGACAAGTGTAAATGCCTGCAAAATGTTAGTAATAAGAAGGAACTGCTGACGCTGGTTTATACCAAAGATGGACAGAGATACATGTATAGGACAGGTTTAGAGAGATAACGCAGGCAGGTAGAACGTGCAGATGACACATGTTGGCCGGTGTGGGCAAATTGGGCCGAAGGGCCTCCTTCCACGCTGTATGACTCTGACTCTTATAGACATAAAATGCTGGAGAAACTCTGGATGAGGCAGCATCTCTGGAGACGTTGGCGACGTTTCGGCTCGGGACCCTTCTTCAGACTCATTTTAGGGGAAATCTGGAAGGGTGGTTCAGTGGCGCAGCGGTAGAGTTGCTGCCTTACAACACCAGACTCTTTTTCGATCCTGACTACGGGTGCTGTCTGTATGGAGTTTGTACGTTCTCCCTGTGACCGCTTGGGTTTTCTCCGGGTGCTCCGTTTTCCTCCCACATTCCAAAGATGTGCAGTTTTGTAGGTTAATTGGCTTCGTTAAAATTGTCTCTAGTGTGTCGGATAGAACCAGTGTACAGGTGATCGCTGGTAGGACGACGGGCCCGTTTCCACGCTGAATCACTAATCTAAACTTAAAGGACAAATCAGGGCTGGCCAAGGCAACAATTGGGGTATCAGGGAACCACTCTGCCTGAGGTCATCTGCTACCGGCCCTGACGTTGCCTCCACCCCCCCTCCCCCCCCACCTCCGCCATCAGTCTGAAGAAACATCCCGAGCTGGAAAGTCACCATCCATGTTCTCCAGAGATGCTGTCCTGACCCGTTAATTTGCTCCAGCACTTTGTGTCTATCTGCAAAATGTTGTTGTAGCTATGTGATGATTGTTTTATCTATTTATCACAAAGATGATATTGGTGCCCATATGAATGTCGGAAGAACGTACAAAAACCTGAACAAAACCAAAGAAGCTGAAGATGCCTACATGCTGGCAAAGTCCCTTATGCCACAGGTATTTTGACTGTTTACATGGTCGGGGAGCTCCTGAGCCAAGTTTGTGCATGTTAGCTAGAAACTCTTGGCTTCACTCTAGCATTTACTGTCCTCAGAAATAACGTGTGCTTATTTCTGCTCAATCCAGCTTTGGTTCATTGTCTCTAATCCTGTAACTGTGACTCATTTCAGCAGTATGATACTTTTAGATTTTTTATATGATTCATTGGGTAATGAATAATCAGTTTAACGATTATCAGGTGTCGCAAAACCCATCTTAAATGATGGTACACAAAAGGCTGGAGAAACTCAGCGGGTGCAGCAGCATCTAAGGAGCAAAGGAGATAGGCGACGTTTCGGGTCGAGACCCTTCTATCTTAAATGATCTTTGGTTGAAAGTTAGGAACTGGCGGTCATCAAGACATTAAATGCACTCTCCCTTTTATTAGAGTTGGCATGAACTCTGCATCCTGGCCCTTCCATTTTACTCAGTTTAAGCAGCCAAAACCAATAGTGCTACAACAATTGCGCGTAACCCTTGGTTTTTATCTACAGACCTGTTATGAAGCCTCAAGTAAGAATTTTATTGTCCGGTTTCAGTACATGTGACAATGGTTCAGTGTTTTCTATGTTATCGCATGTACCAAGGTAGAGCGAAATACTTTTTTTGCACACAGATCAGCAAGACTGTCACCATACAAAAGGACCTTGCCCCGGTTAGCACAGAATGTATAGAACAGCCCACTCTGTCCATATGCCATTTTGGCACCATTTCACATTCCCAATTCACCTCAATTCCGGTCGTACTGCAAACCAATATCCCTCTCCTTGAACTCCCTCTTCACCCCATGTTCCCTGGGGGAGGGGGGGGGGGGGGCGCCTCCCGCAGCCAGCCATGAGGGTGCATAAGGTAGGTCCCCCTGTTCTTGTTACCAGGCCTTTTGTCCAGCGTCCACCGCTGTCGCCAACCCCCTCCTCTCCCATTCCTGGTCTTCAGGGGTGAGCCTCTTCCCTCTGCGGGCAGGTTGTCCGTTCTGCGGTGGGTGAGCCAACCACGCTGTTTGGGGCCGCAGCACGCCAGGTGATCTTCTCACCACGATCGGCACACCGGGACCCCTTCTCACCGCATGGGCAATGAAACCCTCTAGACCGTTTGGAATTGCAGGTTTCTGCCAGTGCAGTCCTGCCCTCCCATCTACCTCATTGGAGACCTTTGAGCTATCTTTTATATGGCTTTGTCTTGCACTAAATGTTGTACTCTTTATCCTGTATCTGTGCACTGTGGACAGTTTGATTGGAATCAGATGTAGTCTTTTCTTTGACTGGATAGTATGCAAACAAATGCTTTTCACTGGACCTCAGTAAATGTGATAATAATAAACTAAAGTAAACTCTGGTTCAGTCAGATCCAGATCAGAAAAATCCAGATATTTGATTATCTCTCATGTGGCACAGTGGTGCAGTGCCAGAGACCTTGTTTCCATCCTGACCTCGGGCATGGTCTGTGTGGAATTTGCACGTTCTCCCTGTGACTGCGTGTGTTTTCTCCGGGTTCACCGGCTTCCTCCCACATCCCAAAGACGAGTGGTTTTGTAGGTTAATAGGCCCTCTGTAAATAGTAGTGTGTACGGAGAATAAGAGAAAGTGGGATAACATCGAACTAGTATGAACGGGTGATCGGTGGTCCACGTGGGCTCAGTTGGCCAAGGCCAAAAATCGCATTATAAAGATTTCATTAATAATAAACAGACACTCCCCATGAAACTTAATGAACTCTCCAAAATATTGCAATGGATTAAAGAAAAATCACATGAATAAAGTCACGTTGGATTTTTCTGATTAGCAAATGTTTTTTTAATTGTTTAGCTACCATTTGTAATAATGACAGATTTTTACTTTAGTGTTTGTTATTGCTGGGTTTCTCCATCCCACCCTTCCTAAATAATAGAATTACATTTGTCTCAGCCATTTCCTTATTATTGTAGTCCTTCTAAATACAATTAAGCTTTACAACGTTTGCAGAAACATAATTAACATAGAACAGCCCAGGAATAAGCCTTTCTGTCAACAATGGCCGCGCCAAACATGGTGCCAAGTTAAACTAATCGCGTCTGCCTGCACGTGATCCATATCCCACCACTCCCTGTATATCCACATGCCTATCTAAAAGCCTCTTTCGTATCTGCCTCCACCATTACCCCAGGCACCCACAACTCTGTGTGTGTGTAAAAAAAAACTTGTCCCGCACATGTTTAAACTTTGCCCCCTCTCACCTGAAACCTATGCCCCCTTGCCGTTCCTCTACCGCGAGGAAAAAGGTTCTGATTATCTACCCTGGTAATGATGTTTGTTGCTGTGTATGAAATGTTGACATGACTGCAACAGGTGAGGGAACATTTGTTTTGATATGTGGGTGCACACCTCTGTGGGCAGGGAACTTTGTCTAGAGGTACAGCATGGAAACGGGCACCGACCATCGATCACCTGTTTACACTAATTCTAAGTTATCCCACTTTCTCGTCCACGCTCTGCACATCAAGAGCAATTTACCTAGGCCAATTAACCTACCAACCCGCATGTCTTTGAGATGTAGGAGGAAACCGGAGCACCCAAGGGAAACCCACACGGTCACAGGGAGAACCTGCAAACTCCGCTCTGACAGCATCCAAGGTCAGGATTGAAATCAAGTCTCTGGCGCTGTGGGACAGCTGCTCTACCAGCTGTGCCACCATGCTGTCTGTACTGGGAAATTAGTATGTGTATTGCGGCAATTGGAGACATGGTTAAATGCCCAAAAGGTGTATTCTTTTTTTATGAATACTGATCAAGAACTTGTACCTATTCCACCAAATTATCGAATTGTGCCAATGATTCGAGGGTGGCACAGTGACACAGCAGTAGAGTTGCTGCCTTGGTCCGGGTTTGATCCTGGCTACGGGTCTGTACGGAGCTTATACGTTCTCCCTGTGACCGCGGGGGTTTTCTCCGGGTGCTCTGGTTTCCTCCCACACTCCAAAGACGTGCAGATTTGTAGGTTAATTGGCTTGATTAGCTTCGGTAAAATTGTAAATTGCCCCAAGTGTGTAGGATCGTGGTGGTGTAAGGGGGTGATCGCTGGTCGGCACGGACTCGGTGAGCCGAAGGGGTTGTCTCCTCGTTGTGCCTGTAAAGTCCAAAGATTATTCTGTACTGCATTTTGTGGAACTCATTCGAGATTGAGATTTGTTTGTCTTTTCTCTTTTGAGAAAGATTATACCAGGAAAGAAGTACGCCGCGCGTGTCGCACCGAATCATCTGAACGTTTACATTAACCTGGCAAATCTGATTCGAGGGAATGAATCCCGCTTGGAGGAGGCTGACCAGTTATATCGGCAGGCAATCAGCATGAGACCAGACTTTAAACAGGCCTACATCAACAGGTATCAAATCACAGAAATTTAACAGTGTGAGGCGGCGGTTGAGTTGCTGCCTCAGAGCCAGTGTCCCGGGTTCCTTCATGACTATGAGTGTTGTTTGTATGGAGTTTATATGTTCTCCCTGTGACTCCATGGGTTTTCTCCGGGTGCTCTGGTTTCCACCCACGCTCTAAAGCCGTACAGATATGTAGGTTAATTGGCTTTGGTAAAATTGTAAATTGTCCCCAGTGTGTAAGATCGTGCTAGTGTACAGGCGATTGCTGGTCGGCACAGACTGAGTGGGCTGAAGGGCCTGTTGCGGCATTGTATCTCAGAAGTATAAGGTCCAAAGAAGTCTATACCTCCAGTGCCAGCCTTTGAAAGAACGGTAAAAAACAAGCTGGGGGAGGTCAGTGTGTAAGGCAGCATCTGTGGAGAGAGTTAAAGTGGCTAGCAACCAGGCGGGCGGCGATCAATTCATTGTCCAAATGTTTGGTTTCATCCCCTTCACAAAAGCGAGACCAATCATTTTGACAAGCAGTCGTCCTGTGTCTGCCAAGGCCTGCTGGGGCTCCTGGCTGCTGGCTTGCTGTCTTCCTCCAGCACTTAGTTCCGATATCCACCTATCACTTGCCAGGCTTTACCCCACCCCTAGCTCTCTTTTCCAACTTGCTTCCCCCTCTCCATCAGTCAGAAAAAGGGTCCTGTCCTGAAATATCATCTGTCATTTCCCTCCATCTGCGCTATCTGATTGTTGAGTTTGATCAGTACTTTGTTTTTTGCTCAGGATTCTAGCATCTGCAGTCTTGTGCCCCCACTTGAAAGAACAGTTGTGCTATATGGTCATACCCTTGTTTTTGTTCTTTAGGTTTAACTTACCCAAATACCTGCCCAGCCCCCGTTCTCTTTTGCCTGTGTTCACCTATCACCTGCCACACTTTGGTGTACTGCCATGTGGAATGTGGATTAAAGAGCAACTTTATTTAATGAGAGGGCGTACAGGGACTGTTTCATTCGGGTAGAGACTAATGAAATGAATGGGTGAGTCTGCGGTGAGCAGAAGAGATAAAATAGAAGTGACAGTGATGATGGAAAGGGATAAAGGTGCGTGTGGAGGAAGTGCAGATGAGTAAAATGCCAGGGCTTCTGTGAATTGTTCAAGATGCGGGCTTTGCTGGATGGTTAACTCTACACCTGTGTGTGAAACGGGTTTAAAGGTTAGGGTAATTGATAGAGAATGTAGGATAAATGATAACAAATCCACTGCAGATGCTGGAGATCTAAATCAAAAACAGAAAATGCTGGAAATACTCGTCAGATCAGGCAACATCTGTGGGAAGTGAACTGGAGTCAACTTTTCAGCTTACAACCCAGCAGTATGAATGTTAGATTTCTCTAATTTCAAGTGACCCCTGCTTTCATTCTCTCCCCTCATCCCCCACTCAAGTCACCCTAGTAGTTTCACTGTTTTTTATCCTTGTATCCCTTCGTTATCACCTCTTCCCCAGCCAACCATAGGCCATTATGGGCTCCACCCTCCCTTGGTCATCTGTTGCCACCCCTGCTTTGTTCTGGCCTTTTCTTAAATCCAGTTCCCTCCCCTCTACTTTGTCCGAAGAAGAATCCTGATCCGAAACATCACCTATTCTTTTTCTCCAGAGATACTGCCTGACCCGCTGAGTTACCCCAGCGCTTTGTGTCTATCTTCGGATATTATTATCTATCCTTTCCCCTTGGTCAGCATGGATGGGTTGGGCTGAAGGACCTGTGTCAGCCTCGATAACAATCAGCACGGGAGCACCTCAAGGCTGCCTGCTCAGCCCCCTGCTGTACCCACTCTATACTTATGACTGCCGAGCCGGTCATAGTGCGAACTCCATTATCAAGTTCGCTGACGACACCAGTGTTGTGGGACGTATCACTGATGGGGACGAGTCAGAGTATAGAAGAGAGATCGACCGACTGACCAAATGGTGCCAGCACAATAACCTGGCCTTCAACACCTGCAAAACTAAGGAACTGATTGTGCATTTTGGAAGGGGTAGGATGGAGACACACAGTCCCGTTTATATCAACGGGTCGATGGTGGAAAGGGTCAAGAGCTTCAAATTCCTGGGCGTGCACATCTCTGAAGATCTCTCCTGGTCCGAGAACACTGATGCAATTATAAAGAAACCACATCAGCGCCTCTACTTCCTGAGAAGATTACGGAGAGTCGGTATGTCAAGGAGGACTCTCTAACTTCTACAGGTGCACAGTAGAGAGCATGCTGACCGGTTGCATCGTGGCTTGATTCGGCAAATTGAGCGCCCAGGAGTGGAAAAGACTACAAAAAGTAGTAAACGCTGCCCAATCCATCATCGGCTCTGACCTTCCTTCCATCGAGGGGATCTATCGCAGTCGCTGCCTCAAAAAGGCTGGCAGCATCATCGAGGACCCACACCATCCTGGCCACACACTCATCTCCCTGCTACCTTCAGTTAGAAGTCAAGTCAAGTTTATTCGTCACATACACATACGGGATGTGCAGTGAAATGAAAAGTGGCAGTGCCTGCGGACTTTGTGCAAAAAAACAAGCAAACAACCAACAAGCTACAAACAGAATCACATGTTCTTTTTCATATTAAATATTGTGGGCGGTATTGTGGTCCAGTAAGTTAGTAGAGTTAGTCCCTGGTGAGATGGGAGTTTACAGTCCGAATGGCCTCTGGGAAGAAACTCCTTCTCATCCTCTCCGTTCTCACATCATGGCAACGGAGGCATTTGCCTGACCGTAAAAGCTGGAACAGTCCGTTGAAGGGGTCTCCCATTATCTTATTGGCTCTGGAGTTGCACCTCCTGATGTATAGTTCCTACAGAGGGGCGAGAGAAGTTCCCATAGTGCGTTCGGCTGAACGCACAACTCTCTGCAGAGCCGCCTTGTCCTGGGCAGAGCAATTCCCAAACCAGATTGTAATGTTTCCGGACAAGATGCTTTCCACAGCCGCAGAGTTGAAGCACTGGAGGATCCTTTGAGAAACTCTGAATTTCCTCAATTGCCTGAGGTGGTAAAGGCGCTGCCTTGCCTTACTCACGAGTGCTGCAGCGTGGGATGTCCATGTCATATCCTCAGGTGTTCAAAACAGCTCACCCTATCCACAGTATCCCCATTTATCCTCTTAATGTAAGGGAGCCTGAAATCCAGGTTCAGGAATAGCTACTTTCCCACAACCATCAGGCTATTAAACTGAACTCAAACAAAACTCTGAACATTAATAGCCCATTATCTGTTTATTTGCACTTTATCTGTTTATTAATTCGTGTGTGTGTATATATATATATATATATTTATTATATAATGGTATATGAACACACTGATCTGTTCTGTATTCATGCGTACTATATTCTGTCGTGCTGAAGCAAAGCAAGAATATCATTGTCCTATCTGGGACACGTGACAATAAACTCTCTTGAATCTTGAATGTCTATGACCTGTTGTGTGTTTCTAGCATTCTTTGTTTTTATTTCAGATTTTCAGCATCTGCGTTTTTCTTTTCCAATGCTAAATGGGACGCTAATGTTGAAAGGCCAGATAATCAGCAAATATCCTGCATGCAGAGCAGCATGAAAAGTGAATGCTTTCTTTCTGCATTCCTTGGTCTGACTGGGTGCTGCATGGGTACCACACTGGTGGAGCGGGTAGAGCTGATACCTCACAGCACCAGAGACCCGGGTTCGATCCTGACTATGGGTGCTGTCTGTACAGAGTTTGTACGTTCTCCCTGTGACTGCGTGGGTTTTCCCCGGGTGCTCTGGCTCCCTCTCACACTCCAAAGATGTGCAGGTTTGTAGGATAATTGGCTTCGGTAAAATTGTACGTTTTCCTTAGTGTGTAGGATAGTGCAATTGTACGGGGATCGCTAGTTGGTGCGGACTCGGGGACCAAAGGACCTGTTTCCATGATGTATCTCTAAAGTCTCTTACACTAAACGTGATTCAGGTTATTCCATTTCTCCTGCATCTATACAATGTGGGTGGCACGATTGTAATCACGTATAATCTTTCCACTGGCTGGTTAGCACGCAACAAAAGCTTTTCTCTGTACCTCGCTACACGTGACAATAAACTAAACTAAAGTTTCTGGTGCTTTAATTCTCAGGGGGGAGCTTCTTCTGAAGATGGACAGACCTCTGGAGGCCAGGGACGCCTACACAAGGGCCCTGGAACTGGACCGGACCAACGCTGACCTCTGGTACAACTTGGCGATTGTTTACATTGAGCTAAAAGACCCCTCCGAAGCATTGAGGCATTTCAACCAGGCTCTAGAAATCAGTTCAACTCACAAGTTGGCATTGTTTAACTCTGGTCTACTGATGCAAGAATCGGGTAAGCCAGTACATCGTAAACTTGTTCCATCTTAGTTTATTTAGCCTTTAGAATTACAGCTCACCCAGTCCGCGGCGACCACTGATCACTCCATACACACTACACACTAGGGACAATTTACAATTTTTAGCGAAGCCAATTAACCTACAAACCCGCATGTTTTTAGCGGAAACTGGAGCACCCTGAGAAAACCCACGTGGTCACAGAGGGAATGTAAAAAAACTCCGTACAGACAGCACCCGTAGTCAGGATCTCTGGCACTATAAGGTAGCAACTCTACTGCTGCACCACTGTGCCGCCCCAAAGTTAGTCCTTGTAAAGTCCAGTTGTAAGTTGATGGAGATACATGGAACTGCAGATACTGGTTTGCACAAAAAGAAGACACAAAGTGCTGGAGTAACTCAGCGGGTCAGGCAGCATCTCTGGAGAACATGGCTAGGTGACGTTTTTAATTGGATCCTTTCTTCAGAGCGTAGGTTTATGGTTACTTTCAACCCTGCTCCTTGGGCAATTCTGTGGAGTTTTGGCAAAGGGCCCGTGTCCATGCAGTATCTCTAAAGTCTAAATCTGCAGGCAGATGATATGGATTAAGTACTTGTAAATAAGTGATGGTCTTGGCATCATGTTTTGCACAGACATTGTCAGCCGAAGGGCCTGTCCTGTGTTGTGTGGTTCTATGTTGTACGTTTTGTGTTCTATTGAGATTCTGGGAGGCATTAATTGTATCAGGGGGTTGATATACTGGAGAGGATAGGAAATAAAAGAATGTAGCCAGCTGGATTCTTCTGCTGGTCCTGGCGTAGATGGGCTAAATGGCCACATGTTGTAATAAGTAAAGGTTGAATATATGGAGATAAAGTGAATTTTAGACATTAAAGTCTGGATCCATGGACGTCATCTGTATGATGTGGGGGGAAGCCAACATAAACAAGGATTACTCACCTCGCCATTCCCTCTTCCCCCCTTTCCCGTTGGGCAGAAGATCCAATAAAGTGAAAGCATGCGCCACCACATTCAAGAACAGCTTCTTCCCATTACTGTCATTGGTCTCTTGAAGGGTCCTCTTGTGTGCTTGGGATGAATTCCTGATCACCCAATCTACCTTGCGCTTTTTTTATCTGCACTTATTATATTAAACACTATACTTATTTATATATGCACAATGACTGTGTGTGTGTGTGTGTGTGTGTGTGTGTGTGTGTATACACACACACACACACACAAACTCTTATATTTTATATTCTCTTTTTTGTGTTATGTTTATTAATTTTTTTGCACCACTTGATGTAGTCATGTCTGGGGTGATTTGCATGGATAGCATACCATACAAAGTTTTTTGTTTGACTGTATCTTGGTTCATGTAAGAATAATATGCCAGTGAGAGAGATGTTGAGCTGTCTGTAACACTTTCCTTCTCTGTGTTTTGTTACAGGCGAGGCCAGCCTAAGGCCAGAGGCCAAGAGGCGTTTTTTAAGCTACGTGGAAATGGAGCCGCAGGATGCCAACGGATACTTCAACCTGGGAATGCTCGCCATGGACAACAAGCAGAACGTCGAGGCTGAAGCCTGGATGAGGAAGTCCATCGAGGTGCAGCCTGGATTCCGCAGCGCGCTGTTCAACCTGGCCCTGTTGTACTCGCAGACGGGGATGGAGCTGGAAGCTCTTCCTGTCCTCACAGAGCTGCTACATCACCACCCTGAACACATTAAGGGGCTCATCTTAAAAGGGGACATTCTGATGAACCGGATGAAAGATATCAAGGGAGCCAAGTGGTGCTTTGAGAGGATCCTGGAGATTGACCCCACCAACATTCAGGGCAAGCACAATCTGTGCGTGGTATACTTTGAGGAGAAGGACCTGGCGAAGGCTGAGCTTTGTCTGTCAGAGACCTTGGCCTTGGCACCGGACGAGGAATACATTCACCGCCACCTGAGCATCGTCCGCAGCAAGCTGGCAGCGCAGAGCAACAGTGGCCCCTTACCCCAGCCCACATCGAATGGTCAGACGAGCCCACTGGGGCAGGAACCCCCCACCAAGAACATGAAGGGACACCACAGTGAGCAGAAGAAAGGTCAAGGAACAGAGGACTCCACTGAACCCCACACAGAGCTAACCAGTGACTCCAAGCCATCCCCAAACGAGCTCCACAAACGGACAAAAAAAAAGTCCAATAAAGAGATAAAAGAAATTGAAAAGAAGCGAGCTGCGGCCTTAAAGCGATTGGAAGAGATCGAACGCATTTTGAACGTTGAGTAGCAAGAAAATCGTACGATCCTGGTTTGTGTATGATCACTGTCCTTTTTAAATTGACTTATTATTGTGGCAACAATAGTTTGTTTTCCGCTATGCAGGGAAGATAATTTTATGCAAAATAACTTGAATAGGAACCGTAATACCGATAAAACCAATCGTATACCTGAATGCGAGTTTAAACACTAATTTAACCGAACTTTAAAGACTCGTACCTCGAGCCGCCTTCGTGATCCAGAAGAAACAATCCTTTGTTTGGAGAAATGGTGTAAGACCTGTAAAGAGTGGCTTTGAAGGAAACAAGGTGCATGTCGGGACTGTCCCAGAAACGGAGGGTTTGCTTGGCATTGTTGGAGGAAAAACCCAGTAGATTCGTGAATTATCCAGTAGATCCGCGCACGAGCCAGTAGATCCATACATGATCCACTGGATCCGTCCCCAATCTAGTAGATCAGCTCAAGGTCTAGTAGATTAGCTTGTGATCCAGTTGATCCACCCGTGTTCCAGTGGACCCACTCACAATCTAGTAGATCCACTCAGAATCTAGTAGAACCACTGATCTCGTAGAACCAATTGGGATCTGCTGGATCCACCTGTGATCTGTCAGGTCCGCTCATGATCTGGCAGATCCACTTAGGATCTGGTAATTCCACTCGTGGTCTAGTAGTAGTGCCTCTCACAATCTAGTAGATCTCCTTGTGATCCAGTAAATCTGCCCAGGATCACGCAGATCCACCCGTGATCCAGCAAATCTGCGCACAATCCCATAGATCAAAAGCTTCCTAGATTATTCTTCCCACCCCCAGCTGTTTGGTCCTGTGAATGATTCCCCGCGTCGGACCTACGGATCTGTGAGTTGGGTTCCAGCTGTGTGAGGTGAGCGGGTTTCGCTCGGGGAAATGTTGAAACTCTTGCAAGTGTCTTTGGTGAATCTGGGCTGAGGCAGTGAACACGTCTGCAGGTGACTCTTCTTTGTGGCTGTTGTTTGGAGACCATGTGGCAGCGTGAATATTTATAGACGGAGCTAGGGACCTGAGGAAAATTCCTCCCAATCCCTACTCCACCAGACTGAACACCAGCATGGTGGCGCAATGGTGGAGCTGCTGCCTTGCAGCGCCAGAGACCCGGGTTTGATACTGACTATGGGTGTTGTCTGTATGGCGTTTGCACGTTCTCCCCGTGACCGCGTGGGTTTTGCCAGCGTGCTCTGGTTTCGTCCCACACTCCAAAGACGTGCAGATTTGTAGGTTAATTGGCTTTGGTAAAGATTGTAAATTGTCCCTAGTGTGTGTAGGTTAATGCTGGTGTATAGGGTGGTCGCTGCTCAGCACGGACTAGGTAGGCCGTAGGCCTGTTTCCCCACAGTATCTCTAAGCTAAACTAAACTAAATCTCCCAATGACCAAGCTCACTGTGCATGGACAGGTCCAAGGCTACACTGGGGCCTCAGTGCTCGGGAATCAGATGTGAGGAAGACATCCACGACCTGGTTCGGAATCTCTCAGAGAGAGAGAGGGCTATCTTGGTGATAGGCGGTGCGAACTATTGATCGCAAGAATGGTTATCGGGATAGTCTCACCAAAATGCACTGTGGTCTGAGGAGCTCCGTTTACTTAAAGTACAAATAGCAAATGCAGCATGGTGGCGCAGTGGTAGAGTTGCTGTCTTACAGTTCTAGAGACCCGGGTTCGAGCCTGACTGCGGGTGCTGTCTGCACAGAGTTTGTACGTTCTCCCTGTGACCGCATGAGTTTTCCCCAGATGCTTCAGTTTCCTCCCACGCTCCAAAGATGTAGCTTAAAGAAGGAACTGCAGATGCTGGAAAATCGAGGGTACACAAAAGGCTGGAGAAACTCAACGGGTGCAGCAGCACCTAGGAGCGAAGGAGATAGGCAACGTTTCGGGCCGAAACCCTTCTTTTGTGTACCAAAGATGTAGGTTAATTGGCTTCGGTAAAATTGTAAATTGTCCCTTGTGTGTAGGATAGTCTTAGTGTAGGGGTCGGCGTGGACCCGGTGGGCTAAAGGACCTGTCTCTAAACTAAACTAAGCTAGCTTGTCATCTGTGTGGGATGGAACTGCAGTTGCTGGTTTATACCAAAGATAGACACAAATTGCTGGAGTAACTCAGTAGGTCAGGCAGCATCTATGGAGGAAAAGGATGGGTGACATTTTGAGTCGGTTTGGGTCTGAAGAAGGGTCTCGACCCGAAACGTCGCCCATCCTTTTTATCTAGTGATACTGCCTGACAAACTTTTGTCAATTCTGGGAGTCTTTGACTGTTTAAAAAGGGAGAACGTTTTGAAGACTGTCACTTTTGCCTGAGCAGCATTATCACCTTGGACTGAAATAGTAGTAGGGTCTATGGCACCTATCCACAACCACTTGTGTACAATGTAGCTGAGTAATATGTTCACTGCCATCAGGTACTGGGCAGTGAACAAAACTGATTTGCTTTGCCTTTCTGAGGAAGATTGCAGCGAAGACATTTCTGCTAAATGTAAACCACTCCTAAGTTGCATGTTACACGACAGCAGAAGACTTCAAAGCAACGCTCTTACTGTGTCATCCTTTGTTCTACCTATACCTAAACACTTCATTTATTTCACGTCAATTCATGCACTGAAACATATATTGAAACAAATCGTATATTCATTAATGCATTATCTTTAGTATTTCATTAACCTTTATTTTTGCTTGTTTTCTATGTTTGAGTCCGATTGATGTGCTGTAAACACTATACCATGCTGGCAATTTAGGTCATTTGGTTGTCTGTAACCAAGAGGCCCAGGTATTGTTCATGAATGAAATTATGTCAAAACAATCTGCTACTGAACGGCAATACAATCTTATTCTGTGTGGTTCCAATTTGACATTTCAATTGTGGGGAATTGAGCAGGTTGTTATCCAATCAAATCCCACACTACAAATCTGCCCTTTTTACCGAGGCTTGAAACTCTTAATATCTGTGGGGTTTTTTTTTTAGACTAATGAGTGTTACTTCCCCAATTAAATGGATAACCTTTTTTTTTGTCTTGAATGCAAATAAAGTTTGAATTTTGGAGTATTGTGACTTTGTGTCAGTTTCTCTTCAAAGGGACCAATGTTCAAAAGACTTTAGACTTCAGCGATGCAGCGTGCAAACAGGCCCTTCTGCCCACCGAGATCAAACCCGGGTCTGTAAAGGGCCTGTCCCACCAGCATGTAACTCTATGCGATGAACGCGATCAAACTAGAAGCGGGGGCCGCGCAGAGGTCGGGTGATCCCCTGTACAGGGCCGTTCCCACCAGCATGCGCCTGTATGCGGCAAGCGTAAACCAAACCGGTAGTAGGGGCTGCGCGGAGGTCGGGTGAGTGGCGCAAAGTGAGGCGAACTTGGAGCGAAGTCTAAGGTAAATTTGCCAGGACAGAGAGGGGCACAGAGGCACACACACACAGAGGGTCACGGAGCCACACACATAGACGGTCACGGAGGCACGTACAGATAGGTTCACGGAGGCACGATGTCGGGGCGGTGTGTAAACGTCGAGGCGACTGCGAGCCTACAAGCCGTTGCCGTGCGGAATTTTTGGACATCGTTTTTCGGAGCCCCGCACAGTGTCGGGACGAACTCGGGACGAACTCCGCACAATTCCGCACGGCTCCGGCGATCGAAGTGGGACCAGCCCCGCGACGCCGGACGGCTCAAGCGACCTCTTTAGGTCGGGCTAATCGCATAGAGTTGCATGCTGGTGGAACAGGCCCTTAAGGCAGCAACTGTACTGTTGTGCCAGTGTGCCGTGATGTTAAGTTGCTTTCATGCATTGCTGTAGTCTCCTCTTGTTCTCTTCTTTTTGCGTATGGCGTGCACAGCCTAAATTTGTAGGACAACTTGTTCTATTTGATCTTATTTGATTGTGCACGCCGGGTTGATTCCGTTCGCCGAAACAGGGCGGACCACGTGAAGGTTGCAATCTTCCACCCCTCCTCTTGTGATAGTATTCAAAATGTTGTTGCTAAGGAAGTTTTTAGAATTATTTCTAACCCTGTTACACCCCTATGTAGTTACTTATTCACTTTGTCAAATGTTAACGTACTTATTTTAATCTAAATTTGCCAAATGCATGTCCATTCTGTGGCTTTTTAAAAAAAAATTATTTTTGAAAACCTGTTCTGGTAATTAAGCATTGTGGGCATTGTCAATGTTGAAAAGTGGTGAGCTATCCTGAGCCAATTAGTTTAGTTCAGAGATACAGTGTGGAAAAAGGCCCTTAGGCCACAGAGTCCGCGCCGATCAGCAATCCCTGCACTTTAACACAATGCTACGCATTCTAGGGACAATTTTCAATGTTACCAAGCCAATTAACCTATAAACCTTTGGAGTGTGGGAGGAAACTAAGGCAGCAACTCTACCGCTGTGCCACCATATCACCCAGTGCTCTTTCATTACTGTCAGTCCAAGGTGCAGAGACTATGTAAAACCGCCCAAGCAATATACTACATCTGACAATGTAATGATTAATTAGTTTAGTTTATTATTATTGTCACATGTACCAAGGTACAGTGAAAAGCTTCTGTTGCATGCTAACCAGTCAGCAGAAAACCAATTCATGATTACAATCGAGCCATCCACAGTGTACAGATACAGTGATAAAGAGAATAATGTGAATAACGTTTGGTGCAAGATAAAGTCCGATCAAAGATAGTCCGAGGGTCTCTAATGAGGTAGATAGTGGTTCAGGGCTACTTTCAAGTTGTTGGTAGGATGGTTCAGTTGCCTGATAACAGCAGGGAAGAAACTGTCCCTGAATCTGAAAGTGTGTGTTTTCACACCTTTTGCGAGAGGGGAGAAGGAGCGGTCAGGGTCGACCTGTCCTTGATTATGTTGGTGGCCACGCTGAGGCAATGTGTGGTGTCAATGGAAGAGATGTTGGTTTGTGTGATGGTCTGGGCTACGTCCACAATTCTCTGCAATTTCCTGCAGTCTTGGATGAAGCTATTCCCAAACCATGCTGTAACGTAATGCTGCCTCAATAAAAGCCAATATTATCGAAGATTCACACAACTCTGATCACGCCCTCATTTCACTCCTGCCATCGGGACGAAGCTACAGGAGCCTGAAAACCAACGTTCAGGTTCAGGAGCAGCTCCTTCCCATCAACTGTCGGACTCTTGGGCACGACACAACAATAACCTCAACTATGAATCTCTATGAACTGTTTATTTGCACTAAGGGATTTTTTTGGCACTGGTATTGTGGTTATTAATATCTTGTTTATTTTTGTTTATTTTATGTCTATATATAAGCTAACCCGCACTTGGCCCATATCCCACCAGAACTTTCCTATCCATGTACCTGAATAAGTGTCCTTTAAATACTTTTTATAATATCTGCTCGAACTTCTTCCTTAGGCAGCGTGTTCCACATTATGTGAGAATTTAATTGTTTTGTCGTCTGTACATATGACAATTAAACATTCCTGACAGTTGATAGACACAAAAAGCTGGAGTAATTTCAGCGAGACAGGCAGCATCTCTGGAGAGAATGAATGGGTGACGTTTCGGGTCAAGACAGCCAGTTGACTTTCTAAACCATGAAAGTACATTTTTTTAAATTTCAAAATAGACTTTATTCAAGTAATAAATATATACAATACATCAACCGTGCAAAAAATCCATCCGACATTTTCGGAGGCTATACAAAATGTTCCATACAGTCTATATACTTTTTTCAAATTTCGCGAATCGATCCCCCACCCTTGCCACTCACGTGGCCCCCCCGTCATGGGATACCTTCCCTTATTTTGAGGGGCGTCTCCACCATACCGTGCCCTCAATGTCCAGCAGCGGAAGGACCTTAGACTGTGGCCCTCCCCCACCGAGCCTTGGCGTTGGCTGCACCGAGCTTCAGTGCGTCCCTCAGCACGTACTCCTGCAGTCTGCAGTGGGCCAGTCGGCAACATTCCCGACGGACATCTCACTCTGCTGGGTAGTGAACAATGCTCGGGCAGACCAGAGAGCGTCTTTCACCGAGTTGATGACCCTCCAGCAGCACTCGATGTCAGTCTCTGAATGTGTCCCTGGGAACAGTCTGTAAGTCACAGAGTCATCTGTGACGGAGCCGTTTGGAATAAAGCGTACCAGGGACGATAGATGGGGCGGCAGTGTCCAGCTTACTGGCACCTTGCGTGGCATCTGCGCCAGGCCCATCCTTCACAACACCGGGGACAGGTAGAACCTCAGCAGGTAGTGACACTAAACCATGAAAGTACATCCCCCACTCAACTTCACTTGCCTTGATTCCCAAAACTCTATTGATCTCAGTTTTAAATATGTACCTGTGACACCACTTTCAATGAACTATGTGCCTGCACCCACACACCCCTGCTCTACAACACTCCCCAGAGCCCAGCCATTCACTGTGAAGATCCTGCCCTGGCTTGACTTCCCAAAATGCAGCACTTTGCACTTATCTACATTAAACTCCATTAACCATGCCTCAGCCCATTTGCATAACTGATCAAGATCCTGCCGTTACTCAGCCCCTTGAGTCCTGGCTACATCCTCGTAAATCTTCTCTGCACCGTTTCCAGCTTTACGATATGTTTGATATGGCAGGGTGTCCAAAACTGAGCACGCTACTCCAAATGTGGCCTCATCTCTGCCGCGGAGGAGAGAGTTGTGTGTTGAAATTAAGCTTACATCATGGTTGAATGTACCATGACCCTTGGAGTACACAGATGAAGGGCCTTTCTCACTGAGGACCTAGCACGGCACAGTGACGCAGCGGTAAAGTTGCTGCCTTACACAGCCAGTGAGCTGGGTTTGATCCTGTCTATGGGTGCTGTCTGTATGGAGTTTGGGTGCTCCGGTTTCCTCCCGCACTCCAAAGGCATACAGGTTGTAGGTTAATTGGCTTCAGTAAAAGCTGTAAATTGTGTGTGTGTGTGTGTGTGTGAAGGATAGTGTTGTTGCTTGGGGATCGTTGGTCGGCGCGGACTCGGTGGGCCGAAGGGCCTGTTTTCACGTTGTATCTAAACTCAACTAAACTGAACTAAATCATGTCGGTTCTCTGTGTCCATCAGGGTAGAAGGCGGCAGCAGTGTTGAAGTCACCAGATGTCTCGCTGCTCCTCGCCCGGAAACCCAGTCCTTCACGTGTGTGTGTGAGCAGTGTGTGTGACCTGTGTGTGTGTGTGTGTGACAAGTGTGAGTGACCCATGTGTGAGCTGTGTGTGTGAGCTGTGTGTGTGAGCTGTGTGTGTGAGTGACCCGTGTGTGAGCAGTGTGTGTAAAGTTGTCAACAGCACAGCCACTTCCCCACAGTGGGAGACTTTGCAGGGACATCAACATCCTCCCATTCAACGATCATCCCTCCCACCACCCCAGTCCCCTTGCATTGAGGCACAGCTGATGGTTAAAATAACTTTAGCACAGAATTCTCAGCCCTTAACCTAACAGCATGACGGCGCTGCTATTTTTGAAAGCAAGGGTTGGACCTGGCTGGATGGGTTCCTGTTAAATTATTTCCCTCAATTGTACTTTTTTTTTTTTAACGCCTTTGTTTTTGATCAAAACACAAAGGGCAGTCGAAACAGGAAGGAACTCTGACTTGTCGATAAAGGCTATTTGAAAATTAGCACCAGGACAAATGGAAGCTAAATTGGATGCTAAAAAGGGCACAGCTTTAAGGTGAGAGAGGAGATGTGCGGGGCAACTTTATTACACAGTGGGTGGTGGGTGCCTGGGACCCGCTGCCAGATGTGGTGGTGGAGGCAGATACGATCATGGAGCTTCAGAGGATTTTAGATGGGTACATGGATGGGCAGGGTTTGGAGGGATATGGATCACGTGCAAACAGATGTGATTAGCTTATCTTAGAACTATGATCAGCACAGACAGTGGGCTGAAGGGTCTGTTCCTATGCTGCACTGTTCTATACAGTGCAAGGAACAATAGACATTAAGTGCAGGAGTAGGCCATTCGGCCCCACGAGCCAGCACCACCATTCACTGTGATCATGGCTGATCATCCACAATCAGTACCCCATCTCCATATCCCCTGACTCCGCTATCTTTAAAAGCTCTATCTAACTCTCTCTTGACGGCATCCAGAGAATTGGCCTCCACTGCCTTCTGACGCAGATTCACAACCCTCTGTGTGAAAACGTTTTTCCTCATCTCTGTTCTAAATGGCTTATCCACTATTCTTAAACTGTGGCCCCTGGTTCTGGACTCCCCCAACATTGAGAACATGTTTCCTGCCTTGAGTGTGTCCAAACCCTTAATAATCGTATATGTTTCAATAAGACCCCCTCTCATCCTTCTAAATTCCAGAGTATACAAGACCAGCTGCTCCATTCTATCAACATATGACAGTCCCGTCATCCCGGGAATTAACCTCGTGAACCTACGCTGCACTCCATCTATAGCAAGAATGTCCTTTCTCAAATTTGGAGACCAAAACTGCACACAATACCCCAGCTGTGATCTCACTAGGCCCCTGTACAACTGCAGAAGGACCTCTTTGCTCCTATACTCAACTCCTCTTGTTATCAAGGCCAACATGCCATTAGCTTTCTTCACTGCCTGCTGTACCTGCATGCTTTCTTTCAGTGACTGATGAACAAGGACTCCCAGATCTCGTTGTACTTCCCCTTTTCCCAACTTGAAACCATTCAGATAATCTGCCTTCCTGTTTTTGCCACCAAAGTGGATAACCTCACATTTATCCACATTAAACTGCATCTGCCATGCATCTGCCCACTCACTCAACCTGTCCAAGTTGCCTTGCATCCTCTTAGTATCTAACTATTGTAACTGCAGATGTTGATTTATAAAAAAGACACAAAGTGCTGGAGTAACTCAGTGGGTCAGGCAGCATCTCTGGAGAACATGGATATATGAAGTTTTGGGTCAGGACCCTTCTTCACACTGAAGGTGCATAGATTGCAAAACAGAAAATAATAGGAAACTACAACTATACAAAATAAAAACATTTTGCCCAAGATAGAGTGGATGTGATTGTTTCAACTAGTGGGATAGTCTAGGACCAGAGGGCACAGCCTCACAATAAAATAATTTACCTTTTGAATAGAGTAGAGGAATTTCTTTAGCCAGAGGCTGGTGAGTCTGTGGAGTTCATTGCCACAAATGACTTTGGAGGCCAAATCATTGGGTAATTTTAAAGTGGAGATCGATAGGTTCTTGATAACGGTGTCAAGGTTTATCGGCAGGAGAATGGGATTTAGAGGGAAAGATGTCTTATGATCTTAAAATGCTGCAAACACTTGGGCCAGGTAGCATCTGCAGAAGGCATGAAACTCTTGAATGGTCTCTCAGAAGCTAAGAATGTATTTCCAATCTTCCAATCTGCCTTGTTGTTGCCCATGAACTTTCTTTATCTGCACTTTCTCTGTACCACTATATTCTGTACTTTTTTTCCTCTCCCATTTTGCACTAACTGTTGTATTCATTTATCCTTGCCGTCCTATGATGTGATTCTAAGTACAGTGATAATAACCTGATTATTTGGATTACCAACACGAATTGAAGAATAGATTTATGCCTAAGGTAATTATTCCCCTGCAGGTAATGCCAGAGGAAATTTTGAGTGAGTCCTTGGATTGGCATTCCCATTGACAGATAGTGAAGCACTCCCTCTGCCCCGCACAAAGGGGAATATGGTCAAATCATCAAAGGGGGATTAATATAATACTACCGTAACCCGGGACGATTGTAATATTATCTTAATTCTGGTTTCAAAAGTGACAGATTACACAATACTTGATCTCTGAATCAAAATGTGGTCAATCATTATGGCACATTGACTAACGTGTAGAGTGCCGCAGTGGTTTACCACAATGCTGCCTGGATTAGGAGGTTTCGGCTACAGGGAGAGGTTAGATAGACATAAAAGGCAGGAGCAACTCAGTGGGTCAGGCAGCATTTCCTGGAGAAAAGGAATAGGTGACATTTCTTCAGACTGAGGGTCTTGGATTATTTTATCTTGAACATTATGAGAGGCATAGATAGGGTAGACAGTTATAACATTTTTCCTAGGGTGGAGATGTCCAATACTGGAGGGCATAGCTATAAAGTGAGAGAGGAAAGTCAATCAATCAATCAATCAGCTTTATTCGTCACATTGCACACAAAGTCAATGTCAGCAGCGGTACAATGATAAAGAACACACAAAAACACAAAAAAAATTGAACACAAACATCCACCACAGCATTCATCACTGTGGTGGAAGGCAAAAAATTTGGCCCGTCCTCCTCCATTTTACCCCGTGGTCGGGACCTCAACCCTCCGCAGCCGCCGCTACAGGCGTCCAGATGTACAGACTGGTAAAAGTCCAGGTAAGTCCAGAATCGGCTCTTCGCGATTAATGGAGATTACGTTTAATAGGGCGCACAGTGGCGCAGCGGTAGAGTTGCTGCCTTACAGCGCAAGAGACCATTGGGTGCTTATCTGTATGGGGTTTTTATGTTCTCCCCATAACCTACGTGGGTTTTCTATGGGATCATCGGTTTCCTCAAACTCTCCGAAGATGTCCAGGTTTGTAGGTTAATTTGGCTTGGTGCAGGGATCGCTGGTCAGCACAGACTCGGTGGGATGAAGGGCCTGTTTCCGCGCAGTATGTATAAACTCAAATGAAACAAAAAGTATGTATGGGGCATGCTTTCTTACACAGAGTGGTGAGGGCCTGGAACACATTGCCAGACGTTTAGATAGGCACATGGAAGTGCAGAGAATAGAGGGATGTGGACCATGTACAAGCAAACAACATCAGTTTAACTTGGTATCATGTTTGGTCTGAAGGGCCAATTCTCTGCTGCAATGTTCGATGTTCATTAAAAAGAAATACACACTCTTGGCTGAGATATGAGAAAGAAAGAGAGAGCGACTCACTCAACACTCAGGCCCTTGGTGTTTGTATGCAACTGGCATTTCCTGTAATTTAAGTAAAGGACAGCTATTTGAATGTAATGGCGACACAGCTGTAATCTGTGAGCAAACTTTATAAAAGCATTCATTTTGGCCATTTTATAGCCCAGTTTTGTTTTGTTTTGTTTATTTTATTAGAAGTTAAGGCAGTACAAAACAATACAGTGGCACCTAATTTTAAGTGCCAACTATGTCATAACGTAATACATACTATGTACAACCTCTCTAAAAAATAGAGAGAAGAAAAAGAGGAAAAATAGATAGTAGAAAATAGAAAAACGTGAAGTGTGTATATAAGAAAAGAAAAAGTAGAGGTAGAAATAGGAGAAAAAAACCCTTAAAAAAGAAAAATTCAAATCTTTGTTCGGAGATGTAAATCTATCCACGACCTGATCTGAAATCAGTAATCTTTACGGCACTGCTGCCTCACATGATTCCAAAAAGTCGGTGAAAGGGGACCAACTCCTTAAGAATTGGTCATATTTATCAATTGGGCAGAGTCTCATTTCTTCAAGGTGAGCTATGTCCGTCATATTACTAATCCACATTTTAATAGTTGGTATAGCTGTATTTTTCCAAAATGTAAGTATCAATTTCTTTCCAATTATTAACCCATAATTAAAGAATACTTTTTGGTCTTTGTTTAACTTGATATCTTCTACTATTATTCCAAATATAATCCATTCCGTATTTGGTTCTATTCTTGACTTGAAGAGCTTTGTAAATATATCAAATATATCGCTCCAAAATTTATTCAACTTTGTACATCCTACAAATGAATGTGTTCTATTGGCATTTTGAAACAAACATTTATCGCATCTAGGAGAAACATAGAAACATAGAAATTAGGTGCAGGAGTAGGCCATTCGGCCCTTCGAGCCTGCACCGCCATTCAATATGATCATGGCTGATCATTCAACTGAGTATCCCGTACCTGCCTTCTCTCCATACCCTCTGATCCCCTTAGCCACAAGGGCCACATCTAACTCCCTCTTAAATATAGCCAATGAACTGGCCTCAACAACCCTCTGTGGCAGAGAGTTCCAGAGACCCACCACTCTCTGTGTGAAAAAAGTCCTTCTCATCTCGGTCCTAAAGGATTTCCCCCTTATCCTTAAGCTGTGACCCCTTGTCCTGGACCTCCCCAACATCGGGAACAATCTTCCTGCATCTAGCCTGTCCAACCCCTTAAGAATTTAGTAAGTTTCTATAAGATCCCCTCTCAATCTCCTAAATTCTAGAGAGTATAAACCGAGTCTATCCAGTCTTTCTTTATAAGACCATCCTGACATCCCAGGAATCAGTCTGGTGAACCTTCTCTGCACTCCCTCTATGGCAATAATGTCCTTCCTCAGATTTGGAGACCAGAACTGTACGCAATACTCCAGGTGTGGTCTCACCAAGACCCTATACAACTGAAGTAGAACCTCCCTGCTCCTATACTCAACTCCTTTTGCAATGAACATTTGAGTAGAATTTATTCAACCTCGTTTTTGAATAATATAGTCTATGTAATAATTTAATTGAATTAGATTATGTCTTGCATTAATGGAACAATTATGTGTGTTCATCAGATACTTTTCCCATCTATCTTTTGGAATCTTTATCATTAGTTCATGTTCCCAATCTTCTCTTAGTGCCTCAATTGAAGGTAATTCTCTATTTAATATACTATTATAAAAATATGATATTAGTTTTTGTGAATCAGCCTTAATATTCATTGTTTCTTCTAAAGGGTCTAAAAATATAGTTTGAAATCTATGTATATATTTCTTCATAAAGTCACATATCTGTATATATTTAAAATATTGATTATCGTTTAGTTTAAATTTTGATTTTAATTGTTGAAATGATAACAATTTACGAAATTCATACATATCTCCTACTTTCCTAATTCCCAGTCTATCCCAATGTTTATATGTTTTGTCGATAAGAGATGGTTTGAATGCAGGATTATTCAATATTGGGGTTAGTACTGATAGATTATTTAATTTCAAGGATAATTTTATTTGTTTCCAATTTTTTATTGTATTGTGAATAATTGGGTTCTTCTTATATATTATACTATTCAATTTTATCGGTTTTAGGTTTACACAGATGCTTTCGTTGAATTCTGTGTGCTCTATAATCCCATATAAATTTAGTGATATTAGAATTTTTTTTTTGAAATATTTTGGAATATATATTGGGATCGCTTGAAACACATATATTAATTGTGGTAAGAAAGTCATTTTTATAGCATTAATTCTACCTATCAATGAGAGCAGTAGCGTTTTCCAAAATTTAATCATAACATTCAGTTTATTTAATAGTGGCATAAAATTGGCACTAAATAATGATTTGTGTCTTCTCGTAATTTGAATACCCAAATACTTGAATTTTTCTGTTGCAATTTTGAAAGGGAATTTTAATAAGTGTCTTGCAACCTGTGGTTTCAAAGACATAATTTTGCTTTTATTCCAATTTATTCTATATCCTGAAAAATAATCAAATTCCTTGATTAGTGTTAATAAGGTGGGGATACTTGTTTGTATATTAGTAATATATAAAAGAATATCGTCAGCATATAATGACATTTTTTTCTTTGAGTCCTTAGTATTATATCCGTGAATATTCGGATGATTTCTAATCCTTTCAGCCAGCGGTTCTATCATAAGGGCAAATAGCAATGGTGATAAGGCATATCCCTGCCTATTACCCCTTGATAAATACAATTTTGGAGATAACATATTATTAGTTAATATTCTTGCCGTAGGTTTATCATAAAATAATTTAACCCATATAATAAAATTCTCTCCCATATTAAATTTTTGGAGTACCTTATATAAATACTGCCATTCTACCTGACCAAATGCCTTCTCCGCATCCAACGTAACGACTGAAATATCTTCAATGTCCTCTCTGTGAGAGTACATTATATTGAAAAGGCTTCTCAAGTTATTAAATGATTATCTTTTGGGTATAAATCCTGTTTGATCCGGGTTTACCAATTTGTTAATATTATTATTCAGTCTTCTTGCTAGAATCTTTGCTATAATTTTCTGATCTGTATGTAGAAGTGATATAGCTCTGTAAGAAACCAGTTCCTCTAAGTCTTTATCTTTTTTTGGTACAAGCGTTAATGTTGATTCAGCTAAAGTTTCTGGTAGTTTATTTTCCAGTATAAGCCTGCGTGTATAAGTTGACTAATCATGGTACAATTGACTCCTGAAATTGTTTATAAAATTCATTGCTAAAACCATCTGGTCCTGGGGTCTTCCCATTTTTCAATGAGTTCATTGTTTGTTTTATTTCTTCACTAGTAATCCATGCTCCTAATTCCTCTTGTTCTAAACTATCCAATTTAGGGAGGTTGCAATTATCTAAAAAATTTGTAAGCCCAGTTTTCTTGAACTGCTTTTCATTGAGTCTGTTATAATAACCTATGCATAATCTTATCTAGTAGCATGCACTGTACAGAACTGACCACACTTGGAATATTGTGAACAGTTATGGGCCCCATAACTGAGGAAGGATGTGTTTGAATTGGAGAGGGCGGTTATGAGAATGATTGGGTTAATGAATGAGAAGCGTTTGATGGCTCAGGGCCTCCACTCGCTGGAGTTTTGAATGATGAGGGGGGGGGGGGGGGGGACCTCATTGAAATCTACTGCATAACAAATGGCCTGGATTGAGTGGATGTGGAGAGGATATGTCTACTATTGGGAGGGTCAAGGACCAGAGGGCACAGCCTCAGAATAAAAGGACATCTCCTTCAGAATGGAAATGAAGTGGAATTTGTTTAGCCAGAGGGTGGTGAATCTGTGGAATTAATTGACACAAACAGTGATGGAGGCCAAGTCATTGGGTATTTTTAATGCAGGTATTTATATGTTCTTCATTAGTGAGGGTGTCAAAAATTATGGGGAGAAGGCAGGAGAATGGGGTTGAGAGGGAAATATCGAATGGTCATGATCGAATGGCCCCATTCTGCTCCTATGTCGTATGAAGTGGATAAATAGTAGCTTTTCCAGGAACACCAGGGCAGGAGAACTTAAGTAGGGTGTACAGAGCGAATAATACCTACTGTGATTTAATTGAAACTGTCTCATAGAGTCATACAGCGTGGAAACAGCCCCTTGGGCCCAACTTGCCCACACCCACCAACATGTCCTATCTACACTAGTCTCACCTGCCTGCATTTGGTAAATATCCCTCTAAACCTATCCTATCCATTTACCCTTCCAAATGTTTCTGAAACATTATGGTAGTACCTGCATCAAGTATTTCCTCTGGTAGATCATTCCATGCACCCACCACCCTTTATGAGAAAAGGTTACCCATCTTGACCCATCTTCGCCTGCTGCTGAATGTTGGTAACTTTCTAAACAATCATTTGAAAGGCGGAGGATCTAGCCGTGCATGAAAATAACCAAAAACTGCAGACACTGGAAACCTGAAACATTTGAAACACTCAGGAGGCAGACAGATCAAATATGGGCAAAATGGTCACTGGTCAATGGTACTTTATAATCACATGTATAAAGTAAATTTATAGTTTAGTAAAGTACCCAAGTACAATCCCCGATGGGTACAAAATGGATAGAAATAATCCACTGAGTCCACGTGCATGAGTCGCCACATTTAGGCACCGCCCAGGTCCAGGCCAGTACGGGCGATTGGTCTTCTGGATCCAGGTGAGCCCCAGGCTGCAGCAAGGCCTCCAGCCATCACCTTTGTCCAGTGAACCGTCATCCCTCTCCTCATCCGGCCATCTTCCCCAATGGTGCCTGCCTCAGCTGATCTCGAGGGCACGGTGTGTTTCCGTGCTGTACGGACTCTACGACTCCAGGCTAGGCAGTATCCATGGAAAAAGAAAGAACTATAATTGTCTGGGGCGTTTGCACTGGGGGTGGAGCTTGTTCTGTTGGCAAGGGCATGTCTGGACCTAGTTATGTGGGTATGGTGCCACAAGGGTGTTTGCTGGTGACACGTTCTCAATCCTATGTCAACCCATCTGAGGAACCCATCCCATTCTGGCTGAGAGACGGAGGCATCAACAACCCATCTTGGCCAGTTTGCCAGCAGCTTTCAAAGTGACATCTATTTTACAATGTCCATGTAGAATGGTTGTGTGAGAGGGAGAGAGACTTGCGAGTCCAATCACACCCCAGGGATTTGTGTGGATAATTTAGCTTGATCCCTCCCAGTACAGTTCTGCAGTGGTACTGAACTGTCCAAGGTCCTGAATTCCAATCTGCACATCATACAATCATTCCTTCATTTTTTGAAAGGACCATGTTCTTTGAAAACATTCCATGAAGCGATAATTTAGTTTAGAGTTTAGCGATGCAGCATGGAAACAGGCCCTTCAGCCCACCAAGTCCATGCTGACCATTATTCACCGTTCAGACTAGTACTATGTTATCCCACTTTCTCATCCACTCCTTACACACAAGGGACAATTTTACAGAGACCAGTTAACCTACAGGTCTTATGGATGTGAGTGGAGACTGGAGTACCCTGAGGAATCCCACGTGGTCACAGGGAGAACGTGCAAACCCTGCACAGACAGCACTCAAGGTCAGGTTCGAGCCCAGGTCTTTGGCGCTGTAAGGCTGCAACTCTACCAGATGCGCCACTATGCAGCCGTTATAATCATAAATTGAAAAGGACTATAAAAATGTGCTATAGAATTAAGGCAGAAAATATCTTTGTAAATGGAAGACTTCTCAAGTCTGATGAAGGGTCCCGACCTGAAATGTCACCCATTCCTTCTATCCAGACATGCTGCCTGACCAGCCGAGTTGCTCCAGCATTTTGTGTCTAGCTAGCTGTAGACTAAGGTGAGGATTGAACCTGGGTCTCTGGAGTCAGTGACTCAATGGGCTGGAGCTAGCTCAACTACAATATCTTCAACCATGAGTCATCATTAGACTGAAGAATTAATTGTGTCAGAAATTCTAGTGAATAATTTCTCCAAATAAAGCTCATGTTCTATTGATCTCACATCCTGTATATAGTTGTAGCCTCAAGACATTGTCCCTTTGTAACAATACACATCCCTTTAATGCACAAAACCTCAACAGGAAATCTTCTCCAGCTGTGGTTGACAGGAGAAATTACCGCTAGTATGAGACTAAAGGAAAAGGCGTGTAAAGTTGCCATAAAGGAGCAATGGACAATGAGACTGAGGTCTGGGAAAATCTCACAGCTTTGTAAACACAGGACTGAAAATGAGTGTAGGTTGAATCAAAGTATAATCCAGTGAGAAACTTCAAAATAGATTGGAAGAGATTCTATAGTTTAGTTTTAGAGATACAGCATGGAAACGAGCCCTTCGGTCCACCGAGTCCATGCCGACCATCGATCACTCGTTCACTCCAGTTCTACGTTATCTCATTTTCTCACCATCTGCCGACACACTAGGGGCAATTTACAGAGGCCAATTAACCCAAAGAAGGGCCCCAGCCCGAAACGTCATCCATCCTTTTTCTCCGCTAAGTTATTCCAGCACTATATGTCTATCTTTGGTATAAACCAGTATTTGCCGTTCATTGGTTCTAGACTATAACCCACAAACCCTCAAGTCTTTAGGACGTGGGAGGAAACCAGAGCACCCGGTGAAAGTCACAGGGATCATGTGCAAACTCCACATGTCCAGCGCCCGAGGTCGGGATCGAACACGGGACTCTTGTGCTGTGAGTCTGTGGCTCCATCTGCGACAAGATTAAGGGGAAGGTGGAGCTTATGATAAGTAACTCTGAGAGGAAGGACAGCGGGGGCAGGTTGGTGAACATATAACCATATAACAATTACAGCACGAAACAGGCCTTCTCGGCCCCTCCAGTCCGTGCCGACCATTTATTTTCCCCTAGTCCCATCTACCTGCACTCAGACCATACCCCTCCATTCCCTTCCCATCCACATACCTATCCACTTTACTTTTAAATGTTAAAATCGATCCTGCCTCCACCACTTCTGCAGGAAGATGCTGAGACTGATGGGCTGATGTGTGTTTATTTCGATGCAAGGATTATTATGGGTAAAGCAGATGAGCTATTGTATGGTGTCCCACTTTTTCAACCACTCCCTACACACTAGGGGGCAATGTTACAGAAGCCAATGAACCTAAAACCCGCACGTCTTTCGGATGTGGGAGGAAACCGGAGCACCTTAACACAATGCACAGTGACGCAGCGGTGGAGTTGCTGCCTCACAGCGCCAGGTACCTGGGTTCAATCCTGACTATGGGTGCTGCCTGTACGGAATTTGCACGTTCTCCCTGTGACTGCATGGGTTTTCTCCGGGTGCTCTGGTTTTCTCCTGCTGCAATAAAAGACGTAGATTTGTGCATTAATTAGCTTCCATAAATTTTCGTAAATGTGTAGGATAGTGTTAGTGTACGGGGTGATCGCGGGTCAGTGCCGAAGGGCCTGTATCTGTGCTGTATCTCTAGACTAAATTAAACATCCGGAGGAACCCTAAGCACAGGGAGAATGTGCAAATTAAAAAAAAATTCAACTCCTGTAATATATTTTTACTGATTGATTTTGCTTCAACTGCCTTCTCTACTCTTAGTTTAGTTTAGGGATACTGCGTGGAAAAGGGCCTTTCAGCTCACTGAGTCTGCACTGACCAGCAATCATCCATACACCAGTTTTATCTTACACACTAGGGACAATTTATAGAAGGCTGTTAACCTACAAACCTGCACATCTTTGGAGTGTGGGGCCAAAAGTGGAGCACTTGGAGAAAACCCATAAAGTCCAGGGGAGAATGTACAAACTCTGCACAGACTGCACTGGTAGTCAGGATCGAACTCGGGCCTCTGGTGCTGTGTGTCTGCATCTCTACAGCTGCCCCACTGTGGTGGCCATACTCTTAGTTTAGTTCAGAGATGCAGCGTGGAAACAGGCCCTTCAGCCCACTGAGTCTGTGCCAACCAGCGATCGCCCGTACATTAGTTCAATCCGAGACACGAGGGACAATTTACACAAACCAATTAACCTACAGACCTGCACGTCTTTGGAATGTGGGCGGAAACCAGAGCACCCGGAGACGACCCACACAGTCACAGGGAGAACGTACAAAACTCCGTACAAAACTAGTCAGGATCAAACCTGGGTGTCTGGCGCTGTCAGGCAGCAACTCTACCGCTGCGCCACCATGCCCACACTCTCTAGGAGAATAAATGTGTCCTCATCTTACTCCTCATTTTGTAACACGTGACAATAATAAACCGGTACCAATATCAGCTAAGCAAATGCTTACCAGTTTTATGCTTCACTATCTACTTTCCCATGCACTGAAAATAACAAAGCACAATGAAAAATTCTTGTTGCTAATGCACTGGGAGTAATTGCCATGTCTCTAAAAAACACTCCTATTCTGGGAATTTGTCCATGGGAACCATAAATAACACAGTTAAATTGAAATGGAAGCCGAGTCTCGCAATTCAGAAGCATGGAATCGTGTACTGCATTGATTACATTAAGTTTGCGCTTAATCTACGGTTGGAATTTCTATATACAGTGCATTCATCACCGACCCTAGATAATACCCCGTGTATGTTTTGTTAACATCTTTAAAAAGTAATCAGTTGAAAATCCACTTTGTAATTGATTTAATCCGCTTTCGAATTCTTTGTTTGAACGGCACAGCTCACCATGTTTATTGTGTACGGGCGCATTGTGAAACCTCATCTAAATCCCCTCTGATAGTTCAGTTGGGTTCTCGATTTCCTCTGTCTTTTAGTACAGTCCAAAGACCCGAAACATAACCTATCCATGTTCTCCAGAGATGGTGCCTGACCTCCATTTGCCTTTCCTTGGACCTTCCCTCTCTCATGTCCTCCAGCCCGAGAATGTTCTCAGGTCTCCTGGTTCTGATTACCATCACTTTGCTATTCGAAGATGGAATATAAAACAGTACAGCAGAGGAACAGGCCGTTCGGCCCACAATGTTTGTGCTGAACATGAGCCTAACTTAAACTGATCTCATCTGCCTGTATGTGATCCATATCCTTCATTCCCTGCTTCCAAGTGTCTATCTAAACGCCTGTTAAACGCCAGTTATCCCCCCTCGAAACACCAGAGCTCTCTCCCTAAACCTACGTCATAGAGCTATAGAGCACAGAAACAGGCCCATCGGCCCAGCTCGACCATGCTGACCAAGTTGCCATACTGAGCCAGTACCCACTTGCCTGTACCTACCCTATGTACTACCAAACCTTTCCAATCCAAGGTTAAAGCTGTAGCATCTGAACCATAAGACATTGAAGTAGAATTACTCCGCCATTCAATCAATCACTTAGTACAGTCCGAAGTCCCGAAACGTCACCTATCCATGTTCTCCTGAGGTGCTGCCTGAGCCGCCGAGTTACTCAGGACGCTTTGCGTCCTTTTGTGTAAAGTGCTACAGGAGTTCTCTCCCAAAATGTGTGTGTCTTTTCCATTGGGGTTGCGTATCTCAGACACAACGGAAGCCATCTCGCCCCCACGCCCGGTGCCGTGTCTTCTTTTGTAAACCAGCATCTGCTGGGGTGGAAGATCGCAACCTTCACGTGGTCCGCCCTGTTTTGACTAATGCAATCAACTCGACGTGCACAAACGGAAGATCAAATAGAACAAGTTGTCCCACAACTTTAGGCTGTGCACGCCACACGAATGAAGATGAACCAGCATCTGCTGTTGTTTCTCTACAGGACAGTACAGCGCAGCAACAGGCCCTTCGGCCCACAATCTTCATGCCGAATGGTTGTGAGGCAGCGGCTCTGCCAGCACAGCCACTGTGCAGCCTGGCGCTAAATCCCCGTGGTCTTCCATCCGCCAGAACAGGCCCTTCGGCCAAAGTTGCATTGTTTTCTCTGGAACGTCAGAGGTTGAGGAGAGACCTGATAGAAGTATTTCAAATTATGAGCGGCACAGATAGGACAAGCAGTCAGAACCTTTATTCCCCTCGGTAGAAATGTCAGACTAGAAGGCATAGCTATAAGGTGAGAGGAGCTAGTTTTAAAGGTGACGCCCACGTTTTTTTATACAGAGAATGACAGGTGCCCAGTGTACCCAGCCAGGGATGGTGGTGGAGGGGGCAAATATAAAAGTAGTATTTAACAGGCTTTTAGATAGGCCATAAAACCATAACCGTAAGACATGGGAACGGAATTAGGCCATTCAGCCCATCGAGTCTACTTTGATATTCGATCATGGGTGATCCAGGCAGATGGATATCGAAGGAATGGCGAGTATAGATCATGTGCTGGCAGAGGAGATGTTTACCTTGGCATCATGCTCGTCACGGATATCGTGGCCATAGGGGTGGCACAATGATTCAGCGGTAGAGTTGCTGCCTTACAGCGTCGGGGACCCGAATTAGATCCAGACTACGGGTGCTGTGTGGACAGAGTTTGTATGTTCTCCCCATGACCCTGTGGGTTTTTTCCGGGTGGTCCATTTTGGCCCACACTCCAACAACATGCAGGTTTGCAGGTTAATTGGCATTGGTAAATGCTGGTCATCATGGGCTCGGTGGGCTGAAGGGCCTGTTTCCGCGCCGTATCTCTAAAGTATAAGGTCTAAAGTTCCTGTTCTATGTGGAAATGGAGAGTAAGGTTGAGAGGATCGGGAAGGGAAGATCTGAAGCTCGGGCAGCATTGCAGCTAAAGGCCCAGCCATCAATGCAATGTGATGGAAGTCTGGGACTAGAAATGTAGGGGGTCGCTGGGAAGGAAAGCGGCATAGACAAACAAAGTCAGGGTGAAACACCAGCTGTTTGCACCAATTAATAAGATGGAAAAAGCTTTCATAATTTCATAGTTCAGGAGAACTCAAACAAAGTATTTCCCTGTATCTCAGGCACGGTGACACAGCAGTAGATTTGCTGCCTGACAGCACTAGAGACCCAGTTTTGATCCTGACTACAGGTGCTGTCTATACCAAGTTTGTACGTTCTCCCCGTGACCACGTGGGTTTTTTTCTGGGAGCTCTGGCTTCCTCCTACACTCCAAAAAGGATACAGGTTTGTAGGTTAATTGAGTTAGTGAAATTATAAATTATCTCTCGTGTGTAGGATGTGAGTAAATGTGCGGGTATCGCTGGTAGGCGCGGCTCTGTGGGCTGAAGGGCCTGTTTCCATGCTATAACTTTAAACTAAACTAAAAACAAAATAAACCAATTCCATACCGCAATCTGCATTCTCAAACTTATTTTTGTGAAGATTTTGATGATTTTTTCAAGAGAGAGAGAGCTCTAGGGGCTAGTGGAATCAAGGGGATATGGGGAGAAGGCAGGCACGGGTTATTGATTGGGGACGATCAGCCATGATCACAATGAATGGCGGTGCTGGCTCGAAGGGCCGAATGGCCCCCTCCTACACCTATTTTCTATGTTTCTTTTTATTACCCGATTAATAACAGTTTGGCTTCTTTGTTGTCCACTGTGGCTATTTAGATAAAAACATGACAAATTTTATTCCGTTTTAAATACATCTACTCAAAATTCCTCATATGTAATTAAATGAAATTCCTCGTAGGTTGCAAAACATACTTGGCTAATAAAATGTGATTATGATTTTGTCCCATTATGATTTTGTCCCATTGTTTACACTGCTGGCTATTTACCACATTGAGCCATTTTATGATCTGTTTTATCTTAAAGGCTCCAAGGTCGAAAAGCTGTTAACCTCATGCATTTTAAGATCAAGAATATTTAATCTATGCCAAGTGCCAACGTTGTTCAGTAAGAAGGAAATCTAATTTATATGACACCCATTATGTATTTAGGATAATTAGTGTTTTTTGGACCAGCTTAATCTGAACAAGGGTCTTGAGCAGAAACGTCACCCATTCCTTTTCTCCAGAGATGCTGCCTGTCCCGCTGAGTTACTCCAGCTTTTTGTGGCTATCTTCAATTTTCATGAAGTTCAGTTGTAGATTAAATTAAGACGTACTGTAGCTGCATTGGTATCTTTCAAATAATTAGACGTGCATTTGTTACGTTTAGTTTCAATGCTTAGCTGCATGGTAAATAATGTGACCCGTCCATTAATTCAACGACGATATACAAAGGAGCAAGATACTTTGCCACAACAGTGCTGGAGGATATTTTTCAAACTTCTTGAAGAAAATGTGAGCAGCACAATGGTAGAGCTGCTGCCTCACTGCGCCACAGACCTGGGTTTGATCCAGACTACGGGTGCAGTCTGGGTGCAGTTTGTACGTTCTCCCCGTGACCCGCGTGGGTTTTTTCCGGGAACGTCGGTTTCCTTCCACACTGCAAACATGTACAGGTTTGTCGGCTAATTGATTTGGCAAAATTGTCCATGGTGTCTGCAGGATAGTGTTAGGTGCGGGGATAGTTGGTTGGCGCAGACTCGGTGGGCGAAGGGCCTGTTTCCGCACTGTATCTCTGAACTAAACGGAGAGACGTACGGGTCGGTAGGTTGATTGGCTGCTGTAAATTGCCGCTGGTGTGCAGGCGAGTATTAGAATCTGGACGGAGTTGATAACAATATGCAGAGAGTAAAGATCGGATTCGATGAGCGTAAGATTTGAGGGTGCAGTAGTAGAGCCGCTGCCTCATAGCGCCAGAGACCTAGGCCCGATCCTGACCTCGGGTATTGTCTGTGTGGAGTTTGTATGTTCTCCTGTGCCCGTGTGGGGTTTCCCGCGGGGGCTCCGGTTTCCTCCCACATCCCAAAGAGGTGAATTGGCCCTCTGGAAATTTCCCTTAATGTGTCGGGATGCGAAATTGGGATAACATACAACTACTGTGAATGGGTGACCGACGGTGGCCAGAACGGCCTGCATCTGTGTTTCCCCTCCAAGGTAAACGTTCCCAACCTATGCAATGATTCTGATGCGGAATGTAGGAAACACGACAGTCAATGAATGTGCAGCAGATGCCCACAAACACCAGTGAGATGAATCGGCAGTTAATCAGAATGTGTGGATCATGTTTGGTTTACATCTCAACTATAACTGTCTCAACTATAGCATATTGACTGGTAGTATCACAGCCTGGTTCGGCAACTCGAATCCCCAAAATGAAGAAGATTGCAAAAGGTGGTGAACACTGTCCATCACAGGTACTGACCTCCCCACCGTTGAAGGATCTACAGGAGTCACTGCCTCAAAAAGGAAACCAGCGTCATCGGAGGCCAACACACACAGCTGCAGGTCAAATAACCATATAACAATTACAGCACGGAAACAGGCCTTCTCGGCCCTTTCAGTCCGTGCCGACCATTTATTTTCCCCTAGTCCCATCTACCTGCACTCAGACCATACCCCTCCATTCCCTTCCCGTCCATATACCTATCCACTTTACTTTTAAATGTTAAAATCGATTTCAAAGGTTGGTGTATTAGGGGATTTTAACTTTCCCAATATAGACTGGGAAAATCATAGCTTGAAGGATTCAGATGGGGTGCAATTCCTCAAAAGTGTTCAGGCAAGGTTTCATAAGCAGTATGTGGAGGCCCCCACACGTGAGAGGGCAACGCTGGATCTAGTATCGGGAAATTGTGAAGGGCAAGTTATCGAAGTGTGTGTGGAGGAGCCTTTTGGTACCAGTGACCACAGCTCGATTAGGTTGAAGAGAGTTAGGGCTAGGGAGGGAGTGGGTCCATGTGTTAAAATGCTCAACTGGGGTAAGGCCGACTTTGCGGGTATGAGAGAAGGTATCGCTCAAGAAGCCTGAAAACTGTAATGTCCAGGTTCAGGAGCAACTTCTTCCATGCAACCATCAGGCTTTTGAACACTACAACTTCCAAATAAGCTTCAAACTACATAGACTTGAGGGGCATTGTTTTTGTCTTTATACTATTATTGCTTGTTTTAATATATACATATGTTTACATATCTGTTGTGCTGCTGCAAGTAATAATTTTGTTGTTCCGTTTCGGGACTTTAGACAATAAAACACTTTTGGCACCATTTAAAGACACCTCTGGATCAGCATATTTACATTGTGGGATGTGAATTTGTAAATCAATGTTCCAACAATTAATTAACATGACCCATTCATTTTATGAACATAGACTATAATATACAAAGGGAAATAACTGGTTCTTATTAGATATATCTACAGGTCTGGTCAGGAAAGAGCCAGCAAAAGTTCCAGGGCTATCCATTCCAGATCTTGGTGCGTTCATATGGTTTTAAAATGGTTTCCTGTTACCCTCCTGCTTAGGGTAATGTAGGAGTGAACTGTATTTCCAAGTTACCTTCATACTTCCACGTCAGCTATAATATCGGCTAGGCAGAGTTTAAGACAATCGAGCATTCAGAAAATCCAACCTAGGGCTGAATTCCTCCGACCCAGAGCAGCTCGTTCACTTGCAACCCTTCCCAATGGGACTCCACCGGCATTGTTGCCTGTACATTCAAGCTCAACGTATATGTAATGGGTTGTGCAAAGTCCAGCATGGCCATCATGGGCCGAATGGCCTCCTTCCGCGTTGCATTATTCAAAGTGAAAAGCATATAACCGATATCCGCCCTGCCGCCATGTTTGGCTGCAGATTGTGGTGCTGGAACCCAAAGTATTCTTTGACACCATGAAAGTGGGTGCAAGACCCTGCTCTCTCCTTAGTTCCACCATCCGTTTCAATCCAAAGTCTTGGTTGTGATATTCGGGCTGATGGGAAGGTGCGGTACGATGTAGGTTCATTGCAAGTTGTGGATGATAAGGAATGAATTCCTCGTGGAGAACGGGAGTGAACTCCCTTCAGCTAAGGTTGCCCGTCCAACACCTGATTTGGAACACCTCCTGTTACCAGTGCACCAAAGGAGATGCCAGCACAACGTCACTTCAGTCCTGGCCCTTGCTTCATGTCAAATGGAAATAATACAGCTGTAGAGAATATTGTACCAGTTCGGAAACCAAACAAAACTGTGCCTGGGAATGAAATGAAAAAAATGATGTTACTTGGTGCAGAAGTACAATTTGTTTGAGTAAAATTGAGTCTGAAGAAAGACTGACCGAAAACGTCATCTATTCTTTTTCTCCAGAGATGCTGAGTTTCTCCAGCATTTTGTGTCTATGTTTCGTATAAACCAGCAGTTCCTTTGTACATTAAGTACAATTTGTTTAGTTTTTAATTTAGTTTAGTTTAAGTTTTGTTCAAAGTGAATTGGATGAGAAAGTGGGATAACATAGAATTAATGCAAATGGGTGACCGATGGTCAGCGTGTACTTGGTGGGCCGAAGGGCCTGTTTCCACACTATCTCTGAACTTAAATTATTATTTTTTAAATTAGAAGCAATTGTACAAGAATAAAACATTCAGCATATAAAATTATACAATTATTGTACAGCTTCAATTTTAACCTTTTAACTTGAGAGAGAAAGAACAAGAAAGAGAAAAAGTGAAAGGTGAAAAGATAGGACCCCTAGACTACCAAAGTAGTGTGGCCAAAGAGTGAATAAAGATGTAAGAGAGGAGAAGGGAAAAAAAAAAGAAAAGTGGAGATATACCTGCCTCTCGTCCCTCCCCGCCCACCTCACCCAACCCATAGTTGGATATAAATCCAAAGTTGTGTTGCGCCATACTATCCTTGTAAGAAATCGGTAAAGGGTCTCCATGTCTTGAAAAATTAATCTGTTTTTTCTGCCAAGACAAGCCTAATATTTTCCAAATGTAGTGTCTCGGACATGTTTGTAATCCACATCTTAACAGTAGGGACTGATGTGTGTTTCCAAAATTTAAGTATTCGTTTTTTCGCTGTTATCAGGCCATAATTAAGGAAACGTCTTTGAAATAGTGTTAGCTCAGAACAGGCTTCTGACGTACCTAGGGTGATCAATTCTGTGTCGGGGTCCAATTTTACTTTAAGTATTTTAGAAAATATTTCAAAAATTCCCCTCCAGAAATTATGTAACTTTAAGCAAGAGGCTAAATAATGGGTTGCTTCCTGAAGGAGACATTTATCACAAATAGGAGAAACATTTGGCAAGATCTTATTCAGTTTAGACTTTGAATAATAAAGTCTGTGCAGTATTTTAAATTGTATTAGCCTAACGTCAAGAGAACAGTTGTGTATGTATAGCAGAGTTTCCTCCCATCTATATTTTAAAATTGTTAGGCCGAGTTCTTCCCATGCTCGTCTAATTACTTCAGATGATGGGGTTTGTATATTTAAAAGGGTATTATAAAGGTACGATATTAACTTATTTGAATCCGAATTTCTATTCATGCATTCGTCTAGTATGTCTGGAACCATATATTGACAGTCTTGGGTATATGATTTAAAATAGTCTCGTATTTGAAGATATCTGAAGTATTGGCTACCTTTCAGATGATATTTTGAATATATCTCATAAAGATCTCCCAGTTTTTTAAATCCTAATCTTTCCCAGTATGTGAACGCCTTGTCTAAAATAGACGGCTTAAACGAGTGATTATTGGCGATTGGTGAGAGAAGAGATAAATTTCTCAGTTTAAGGGTTGACTTCACTTGTTTCCAGATTTGTAAGGTACTATGGATAATGGGATTTCTCTCATATACTGTTTTCTTCAGATTTATCGGAGATAGAAGAATCGCGCCTTTATTAAAAGGCGAACAATCCTCTCTCTCCATTATTAACCAGTTTACCTGTTGGCATGTGTTGTCCATCCAATAGATTAAGTTTTTAATATTAGTTGCCCAGTAATAGTACAATAAATTAGGGAGAGCTAGTCCGCCAGTATCTTTAGGTTTACATAGATGTCGTTTATGGATTCTGTGTGTTTTATAATCTAATCGAGTTTTTAAGAAAATGTTTTAAGGAGATAAATCGGTATTGATTGAAATGGGTACAGGATTTGTGAAAGGAAGATCATCTTTATGGCATTTATTCTACCTATGAGGGAAATCGGAAATGTTTTCCAAAATTGAATAAGGGCATTTAGTTTGGTAATTAATGGTGCAAAGTTTGCTTGAAATAGAGAAGTATATTTTCTAGTTACGTTGACTCCAAGATATTTAAATTTTTCCGTAGCAATTCTAAAAGGAAATTTTAGGTGTGTCGAGATCTTGAGGCTTTATTGGCATAATTTCACTTTTTTCCCAGTTTATTCTATATCCTGAAAAGGAACCAAATTCCTCTATAAGATTTAGTATGTATGGAATGCTAACTTGGGAATTGGTGATATATAGTAGTACATCATCTGCATACAATGATCTTTTATTGGTAGAATATTTAGTATTATAGCCATGAATATTCAGATGTACCCATACTTTCTGCTAAAGGTTGAATCGCAAGGGCAAATAACAGAGGTGATAGTGCACACCCCTGTCTATTGCCCCATGATAACTGAAATTTAGGTGAGAGTATTTGATTAGTCAGTATTCTGGCAGTCGGCTTGTCAGATAGCAACTTTATCCATGAAATAAAGTTTTTTCCTAATTCACTATCTCTGAAATGAACATAAATATATTAGAAATAAGAAGATAAACATGCCAATAGGGTTGTTTCCATGCTGTATTTTTAAACTAAAATAAAAGCAATTACAAGATTTCTTGACTATCTGTTTAGTTTAGTTAGTTTAGTTAATTATCATTGTTACAAGGTACAGTAAAACATTTTGTTGCGTGTTATCCAGTCAGCAGAAAGACTACATGATTACAACAAAGATGTCAGTGCACAGATACAGGATAACGGGAAAAATGTTTAGTGCAAGATAAATTCCAGTAAGTCCAATTAAAGTAGATGGGAGGTCAGGACCACTCTGTAGTTAGCGATATGATGGTTCAGTTGCCTGATTACAGCTGGGAAGAAACTGTCCCTGAATCAGGAGGTGTGCATTTTCAAACTTCTAATCCTCTTGCATGATGGGAGAGGGGAGAAGAGGCAGTGACTGGGGTGAGACTTGTCCTTGATTATGCTGGTGGCCTTGGTGAAGAAGTGTGAGGTGTAGGAGTCAATGGAAGGGATGTCGGTTTGTGTGATGGTCTGGGCTGCGTTCACAATTCTCTGCGGTTTCTTGCGGTCTTAAATCGAGCTGTTCCCAAACCAAATTTCCTGCAAATTTTGCTCGAGATATTCAAAAATGCACCTTCACCTAATTTCCAGACATTGCCTCTCCCTCATGTTTTCCAGCCTTAGAACATTCTCACATCTCCCGTTTCTGATTCCCCTCACTTTGCTACTAGAACACAAGACATTAAAAAACAGGACAGTACTGGTACAGGCCCTTCGGCCCACAATGGTTGTGCTGAACATGATGCCAAGTTAAACTGATCTCATCTGCCTGTATATGATCCATATCCTTCCATTCCCTGCATCCATCTAATATCCTGTTACATGCCAGTATACACCCCCTCGAAAAAACAGCTCTCTATACCTAAACCTGTCAGTCATAGAGCCCAGAAACAGGCCCTTCAGCCCAGGGTAGGCAGTCAGAATCTTTATCCCAGAATGACAACAAAAAAAATACTAGAGGGCACAGCTTTAAGCTGACACAGTGGAGCAGTGATAGAGTTTCTGCCTTACAGCGCCAGAGACCCGCGTTCCATCCTGACCATGGGTGTAGTCTGTGTGGAGTTTGTATGTTCTCCCTGTGTCCGCATCCGGGTTCTCCGGTTTCCTCACGCATTTCAAAGACGTGCAGGTTTGTAGGTTAATTGGCTTCTGTGCATTGTAAAATTGCCCCTAGTGTGTAGGATAGTGCTAATGTAATCGCAAGTCGATGTGGACTTGGTGGACCGAAGGGTCTGTTTCCATACTGCATCTCTAAAATCTAAAGGTGAGGGGGGTCAAGTTTTAAGGAGATGTGGAGGTCATTTTTTTTTCCACACAGAGGGTGGTGAGTGACTGGAACGTGCTGCCAGGGGTGGCAGATACGTTAGTGGCATTGAAAAATACTTTTGGACAGGCATATGGACATGCAGGGAATAGAGGGATATGGATTATGTTCAGGTAGATAAGTGATGGTCTTGGCATCATATCCAGCACAGACATTGTGGGCCGAAGGGCCTATTCTTTGTGCTGTACTGTTCATTGCTTAGTAATAGTCTTTAGATACATTCAGAACTGGAATCCCAAAAGGAAAAAAAAGTGCTGGGGTAACTCAGCGGGTCAGGCAGTATCTCTGGAGCACATGGATAGTAGCAATGTTGCAACATTTTGAGATTTAAAAAATCAAGTCTGCAATTTATCCCACCAGATAAAGCATAAAAAGAAGTTTAATTTGACACCTAATTCACTTTCATATCTTCAGTATTAACAAAGTTATGGCCATTTTCATACTCAGAAATTAGCATCTTGTTCCCTGTTGCTTTTCCGACGACTTAACACAAAAGCTGTGATCAAGGACAGTCAAAAGCCCATAACTTTCTTAAAAATTAAGAGATCTGAATGAAATTTTCAGTTATTATAGATCGAAGCATTCTGAAACAAATATGAAACAATCTTACTTGGATGACCTAAAATTAAAGCATATAATTAGTTAGTTACCTAATTGTAGCTAATTACAAAATTCAATTACTAGATCTAAACATCTATCCATTTCTTAAGAAAAGGTTAACATTTTTAAAAAGCCTAAGTGTCCAAATAACATTCAGACAAGAATGCACAATATAACATGATTTTTCAATCTAATTGTCATGAATTCATAGGCCAAATGGAAGGAGTTTAGTGTTTAATTCCTGTAAATTAATGGCCATTTAAATCAACACGAGTGGGTTTTTGTGGAACGCGATGAATTGGAACGTTGCGGTTTGCGGTGAATTTAAATCCCCCAGTCGGCAGGAAAAATACTGCAGGTTCGTATATTTTTTAGTCACCTTTTCCCAACGTGATTAAAGGCTTCCTAAGAAGCACGTTTTTATGTAAAAATAAACTGCGTACCTTCTTTTGTCCCCTACGTAAGATCCGTCCCGTTGTTGGCGTTGACTGCTTTAGAAGATGATATTTAATTTACCCCTGCTTTTAATTTTTCCAGTGCTAATTTTAATAAACTTAATAAAACGGCAGTCGAAGCGATTTTTCTTCAGCAACTAAAAAACCTGTTCAAAATTGATTTGAATAGTCTGAAGAAAAATCGCATTTTAAAGGTTAAGTGGCCTCTGTAACTTGCCTCCTGGTGTGTGTGTAAGGAGTGTATGAGAAAGATAACATAGAACTAGTGTGAACGGATGACAGATAGTTGGCCTGAACTCGTGAGCTGAAGGGCTTGATTCCATGCTGCATCTCTAAACTAAAGCAAACTGAGGTAATAGATTTGAAGAATATAAAATACCTGCACTGACATGTGCTGAGTAGCCTATTTCTGTGCTAGAAATTGCCCGTGATACAATGAAAACAAACACATAATGACATACCACATCATTGACTGATAACTTTATGTACAAGAATCTTCATTTCCAGCGATGAATTGGACTGCTTTTTCATTCTCCTCCCTGCAAACCAGTAAATGAGGCAATAATTACTGCAATAATCCAGCCGTTTCTGACCATTACTGTACGGCAAACAATGCCACCACTGGTTTAAGCAACATCAGTAACATCTTATTGTGTTATTGGTAGCTCACATTTGGAGGAGGAGGGGGGAGGGGGGGGGGGTGTGGTCGTTGAGGAAGAGAAGGAGGGGGGGGGGGGGAAGAGATATATATATAGAGAGAGAGAGATAGAGAGGGAGTGAGATAGCGAGAGAGATAGATGGGGAGAGACGAGGGAAGGAGAGGGAAAGAAGGAGAGAGGGGAAGGGGGAGAGGGAAGAGGGGGATGGGGAGGGGAAGTGTTAATGTTTCGGGTCAATAATCTTCAAACAGCAAAACCTTCCATATAATAGTGAAAGGCGTGGATAAGATGTGGAGAGGATGATTCCACTAGTGGGAGAGTCTAGGACTAGAGGTCATAGCCTCAGAATTAAAGGACGTTCTTTTAGGAGGATGAGGAGGAATTTCTGGAATTCTGGTGAATCTTTGGAATTCTTTGCCACAGACAGCCGTGGAAGCCAAGCCAGTGGATATATTTAAGGCAGAGATAGATAGATTCTTCATTAGTACGGGTGTCAGAGGTTATGGGGAGAAGGTATGGGAATGGGGTTAGGAGGGAGACATAGATCAGCCATGATTGAATGGTGGAGTAGACTTGATGGTTGAATGGCATAATTCTATTCCTATTGTTGATCTTATGATCTTCCATCATCAGAAGCTCTCCCAGCTGCACCACTGTGTCGCACCAATTTTGATTTGACACATTTAGCTGCTTAAGTCTGTGGTAAATAGGATGGCACCATGACACAGCACCAGATACCTGGGCTCAATCCCGACCTCAGGTGCTGTCTGTGGTCTTCTCCCAGGTGACTGTGTGGGTTTCGTCAGGGTGCTCTGGTTTCCTCCCACATCCCAAAGAGGTGCGGGTTGGTACGGTAATTAGCCCTCTGTAAATTGCCCCTGGTGTGCAGGGAGTGAGTGAGAAAGTGGTGTAACATGGAACTAGTGTGAATGAGTGATCGATGGTCAGTGTGGACTCGGTGGGCCGAAGGGCCTGTTTCTATGCTGTATCTCAAAATATGAACTAACCTAAACAGCAAAGATAGACACAATCTGCTGGAGTAACTCAGTGGGTCCGGCAGCAGCTCTGGGGGAAAAAGGATGGGTGACATTTTGAGACGGGACAAGACGAACCTGAAGAAGGGTCCTGTCCCAAAACGTCACCTGCCCATGTCCACCAGAGATGCTGCCTGACCCGCTGAGTTGCTCCAGCACTTTGTGCCGATCTCTGGTATAAACCAGCATCTGCAGTCCTTTGATTCTATCAGCTAAACAGCAGACAGCCATGTTGACCATTGGGTCACTAACACTGGGCAGCCTGGAGGTCCCTTCAATGCCAAAGCACACAATACCTTTGCCGTTCACTCTCGATGTCTGTCTGATAACCTTGACTGGTGCTGTTTCTTCTCTGATGCTGTGGTAGCAAGGACACAAAGGGTTAATCGGGTGCACTGACTGTGGATTTTGTCAGAGAGAATTCCACATCGCTCTCGATTCCAGACCTACCTTCAGTAGCTGGACAATCAGACACGCGAGAATCAAGATAGCGCTCACAGTGCAAGCAGTAGCGATTAATATCGTAGGTAAATAGCCCTTGACTGTTCCACAGTGCGGGCAATCTTCCTTGAAACGGTTCAAACCAGTTTGTAGCTCCTCTGTTGAGAAATAAACAAACATCTCTTTGTCAAACTGTTGCAGAAATCCTGAATAAAGTTGTGAATGCAGGAGGACAGGGCTGAGAGGAAAAAAATGATCAGCCGTGATCGAATGGTGGAGCAGACCTGATGGGCCAAATGGCCTAATAGTGCTCCGATGTCATACGATTTAATTTAGTTATACAGTGTGGAGACAGGCCCTTCAGCCCACCGCGTCCGTGCCAACCAGCGATCACCCCATTGCAGATTAGGTTCTATCCTGCAATGTTCTATCCTGCACACCAGGGACAATTTACAGAAACCAATTAACCTACAAACCTGCACGATAAAGTCCAACTAACGACAGCTCGAGGGTCTCCAATGAGGTGGATGGGAGGTCAGGTCCTCGCTTTAGTTGATGAGAGGACGGTTCAGTTGCCTGATGATAGATTATTCCCTCCATTCCAACTCTGCTCTACATCTCCCCACTACTCTCCGTGGGTTCCAACGCTAAGGCTCAGTTAGAAACAGAAACTTCACCCTGACTTCCTGAGAGCAGGACTGGGTGATGCTACACCGTCGGGTGTCTGGACTGTCGGATGAAATGGTGAATCAAAGCCTTGTGTTGAATGCTTTTTTCGAAGACACTGCAGAACTATTAATTGGCAGGCAAAGGAGTTCTCCTTGTTGTCCTCTCCATTATATATCCCGCAATTATAATCTTAAACACTGATCATCGAGTCATAGAAACCTGGAGCATGGAAACAGGCCCTTGGGCCTAACTCGTCCATGCTAACCCATCTAAGCTAGTCCGATTTGCCTTTCGGCACATATCCCTCCAAACCTTTCCCATCCATGTGTCTTTTAAATGGTTTTATCGTACCTGCCTCAACTACCTCCTCTGGCAGCATTCCATACACCCACCAGCCTCTCAGTGAAAACGTTGCCCCTCAGGTTCCTATTCAATCTTGCCCCTCTCACCGGAAACCTGCATCCTCTGGTTCTTGATTCCCTTATCTCTGTGCATTCACCCTATCTATACCCCTCATGATTTTATGCACCTCCATAAGATACCTTATGATATATATATTATGATATATGATATATAAGATACCATAAGCACCTCCTCAGCCTCCTGCCACGCTTTGTCCTGCCCCCCCATCCCCCCTCCTCTCTTCCAGCTTCCTGACCCTCCTCCACCCCCCCTCAACTCCAATAAGCCTGAATACAGAAAGGTCCCGACCCGAAATGTTGCTTAACCTCATCCTCCAGAGATGCTGCCAGACCCGCTGAATTACTCCGGTACTCTGTGTCTTTTTTTTGTAACCCAGTATCCACACTTGTTTGCACCCATTCTTTTGATATCGTCTGATCATTTCACATGAAGCTACTGGGATGGTGATGTTGGAGCTGAAATGTGGCGAATCTTTGTGTGCTGGCCACAAGTGGATCGATTACAACTATCATCACAAGTTATAGGAGTAGAATTAGGCCATTCAATCATGGCCGATCTCTGCCTCCTAATCCCATTTTCCTGCTTTCTCCCCAGTACCCTTGACACCTGTTCCAATCAAGAATTTGTCTATTTCTGCCTTAAAAATATTGTTCTACTCTTTAAAATCAGCCATAGGGCTGAGAGCTGTAGATGTAACACAATATTCTGCACTCTGCTGTCTCTTCTGTTGTACTGTTTGTGGCACAAACTACTCGGAGAGCACACAATGCAAAGGTTTCCCCTGTATCTCGGCACAGGTGACAGTGATAAACTTTTACCAACATCAATTTGTGGGGAAAAACACAAAGTGTTGGAGGAACTCAGCGGGTCAGGCAGCATCTGTGTCTGAAGAAGGGTTCCAACCTGAAACGCCACTGATCCATGTTCTCCAGAGATGATTAGTTTATTATTGTCACGTGTACCGAGGTACAGTGAAAAGCTTTTTGTTGCATGCTAACCTGCCAGCGGAAATACTATACATGATTACAATCAAGCTGTCCAGTGTCCAGATGCAGGATATAATGGTGTAAAGTTTAGTCCAAGATAAAGTTCAGTAAAAAACTATTACAGACAAGTTACTTCAGCAGTTTGTGTCTTTTTCTTGTACACCAGCACCTGCAGTTCTTTACTTTGTTATCTGCGGAGGGAATGGGCAGTCTGGACCTTTCTTCAGTCTGATTGAAGGCTCCCGACCTGAATTGTTGTCTGTGCAGTCCCTCCATAGATGCTGCCTGATCCAATGAGTTTAGAGTTTTAGAGATACAGCACGGAAATGGGCCCTCGGAGTCCACGCAGACCATCGATCACCCCTTCACACAAGTTCTATATTATCCCATTTTCTCATGCATTCCCTACAGACTAGGACCAATTTACAGAGGCTAAATAATCTACAAACCCTCACATCTTTGGGATGCGGAAGGAAATCAGAGCACCTGGAGGAAATCCACACGGTCACGGGGAGAACGTGCAAACTCCACACAGACAGCACTCGAGACTTGGATCGAACCAGGCAGCAGCTGATTTCATCCAGCACTTTATTTTTTTTCTCAAGATTCCAGCATCTGCAGTTAGAAACATAGAAAGTAGGTGCAGGAGGAGGCCATTCGGCCCATCGAGCCAGCACCGCCATTCATAGTGATCAATAACCAGTGCCTGCCTTCTCCCCATATCCCTTGATTCCATTAGCCCCTAGAGCTCTATTTAACTCTCTTTTAAATCCATCCAGTGATTTGGCCTCCACTGCCCTCTGTGGCAGGGAATTCCACAAATTCACAACTCTCTGGGTGAAAAGGTTTTTTCTCACCTCAGTCTTAAATGGCCTCCCCTTTATTCTAAGACCCTAAGACCAATGCTGTGGCCCCTAATTCGGGACTCGCCCAACATTGGGAAAATTTTTCCTGCATCTAGCTTGTCCAGTCCTTTTATAATTTTATTTTGCAATTACAAGGAACAACAAACAATACCCAAGAAAGGCACAAGAAACACCAAAGAAAGTCAGTGGGTCAGGCAGCATCTTGGAGGCACAAAATTGCCTGACCCGCTGAGTTGTTCCAGCATTTTGTGTCCTTCTGCAGTTCCTTGTGTCTCCAGTTTGTGGGACCTTGCTGCGCACGTTGCAAGAGTAAAGGGCCTGTCCTACAAGCATGCAACTCTATGCGATTAGCGCGACCTAACGTGGTCGCTTGAGCCGTCCGGCGTCACGGGGCCGGTCCCACTTCGATCGCCGGAGCCGTGCGGAATCGTGCGGAGTTCGTCCCGAGTTCGTCCCGACACCCCGCGGGGCTCCGAAAAACTGACTATGTCCAAAAATTCCGCGCGGCAACGGCTTGTCGGCTTACAGTCGCCTCAACGCATTACACACCGCCCCGACATCGTGCCTCCGTGAACCTATCTGTAGGTGCCTCCGTGACCCTCTATGTGTGTGGCTCTGTGGACCTCTGTGTGTGTGTGTGCCTCTGTGCCCCTCTCTGTCCTGGCGAACTTACCTTAGACTTCGCTCCAAGTTCGCCTCACTTTGCGCCGCGTTGCGCCACTCACCCGACCTCCGCGCAGCCCCTACTGCCGGTTTGGTCGCGCTTGACGCATGCAGGCGCATGCTGGTGGGAACGGCCCTGTACAGGGGATCACCCGACCTCCGCGCGGCCCCCGCTTCTAGTTTGATCGCGTTCATCACATGGAGTTGCATGCTGGTGGGACAGGCCCTTAACTACGATTCAGCCAAAGATCACTGCAAATTATCACATGAAAGGTGCTATACAAATGCAAGTCATTGTCACAACTTTCTTGTTGCTTTTCTACCAAAATTACTGACAGTCTCCATGTTTCTTTCCATTGTGCCATTAAGAGGCTTTAGTTCGGTATGTGGATATGAAGGGAAATGAGGGCTATGGATTGCTTGCAGGCTGTGGAGATTAGTTCATGGGTTTATGTCATAGAAGCAGAATTGAGCCATCGAGTGTACTCTGACATTCAATCATGGCTGATCTATCTTTCCCTCCTAACTCCATTCTCCTGCCTTCTCCCCTTAACCTTGGATGCCCATACTAATCAAAAGCCTGTTAATCCACTTTAAAAATAATCATTGACTTGGTCTCCACAGCCCTCAGTGGCAATAAATTCCACAGATTCACCATTCCTCTGGCTGAATAAATTCCCCCTCATTTCCTGTCTAAAGGTACGTCCTTCTGTCCTTCTAATTTCACTTGGCATCATGATCAGAACGGACATTGTGGGCCGAAGGGCCGTCTCCTGTGCTGCATGTTCTAAAATGTGACCAAATTCAATGACTTTTTGCTAAAGCTGCATAATATTTAAGAATTCTGGCACAGTTCCTAGAGCCTCCAGTAGCTTTATCTGTCATATTAATAGCACATCATGGAACATAATATCTCAACTATATCTTCAGACCGATCATAAAGGCAATTAACATGTCACCCTGGCCATTCCTTCTTCTCCCCACTCCCGTCTGGCAGAAGATGCAGAAGCTTGAAACAGCGCACTACTGGATTGGAATACAGCTTCTTTGTTGCGTACAGTTTTGGTCTCCAAATCTGAGGAAAGACATCCTTGCCATAGAGGGGGTACAGAGAAGATTCACCAGACTGATTCCTGGGATGTCAGGACTTTCATATGAGGAAAGATTGGATAGACTCGGCTTGTATTCGCTGGAATTTAGAAGATTGAGGGGGGATCTTATAGAAACTTACACAATTCTTAAGGGGTTGGACAAGCTAGATGCTGAAAGATTGTTCCCGATGTTGGGGGAGTCCAGAACAAGGGGTCACAGTCTAAGGATAAGGGGGATTTCCTTTAGGACCGAGATGAGGAAAACATTCTTTACACAGAGAGTGGTGAGTCTCTGCCACAGAAGGTAGTGGAGGCCAGTTCATTGGCTATATTTAAGAGGGCGTTAGATGTGGCACTTGTGGCTAAAGGGATCAGGGGGTATGGAGAGAAGGCAGGTACGGGATACTGAGTTGGATGATCAGCCATGATCACATTGAATGGCGGTGCAGGCTCGAAGGGCCGAATGGCCTACTCCTGCACCTATTTTTCTATGTTTCTTTCCCTTTGTTACCCGGCTTCTGTATGGTCCTTCCATTAGCTGGGGTACCATCCAATATGCCTCAATGTCATTGCCGACGTTGGACTTTATTTATGGAATTGTTGCACTACAATGCTGAGAACTATATTCTGCACTCTGTATCTTCCCCTTTATCAATTGTGCTTATGTTTGACTTGATTGTATTAATGTATTGTATTATCGGATCTGTTTGCATAGCATGCCAGACAAAGCTTTTCAACGTACCTCAGTATAAGTGACAATAATGAACCTGAACCTAAATCAAGTTCCTGGCTTTCCTTATCTCTATAACTGTCTAACTCTGCAACCTTCCAAGATCTCTGTCCCTGAAGCTATTTGCTTCATCACAGGCATTGTGCCTTCAGAGTCTAGGATCTAGAGATACAGCGTGGAAACAGGCCTGTCAGCCCACCGAGACTGCGCCGACCAGTGATCCTCGTACACTAGCACCATCCTACACACTAGGGACAATTTACAATTTTTACTGAAGCCAATCCACCTACAAACCTGCACGTCTTTGCAGCGAGAGAGGAAACCGGAGTGCCTGGGGAAAACCCATCACCACGGGAAGAACGTACAAACTCCGTACAGACAGTGGCCATAGTCAGGATCGAACCCGGGTCTCCGGCGCTGTAAGGCAGCAACTCTACCGCTGTTCCACAGTGACATCCCTGGAGCTTGCAGCTCCGTAACTTTTGAATTATTTCCCAGAATATTCATGCCCCTCTCACTTTCCCTTTACTCCTTTCTAAAGTTACTTATAACCTTGCCCAAGATTTTGGTAATCTGCAAAAGGACAGAGAGTGCTGGAGTACCTCAGCGGGTCAGGCAGTATCCCTGGAGAACATGGATCGGTGATGTGTTGCCAAGACCCTTCTTTTGTCTTAATATGTGATATGTCCTAATTGGTCCATGACATGAAATGTTATTTTATAACCTCATGTGAAGCACGGAGAGTTTTGTTACGATAAAGACCTCTATAGATGCAAGCAAACACTAAAATTAATGCAAAGGTCACGATCAGAATAAAAAAAGGATTTGAGATTCGAAAAGCGCAAACTCTCCCCGTTGACGGGAAAATCGCCCCGTGGAAGCAGCCTGCAGGATCCTTTCCCCTCGAATACCTCGCCAAAAGCTCGCACATTCTTGTGGTGAATATGTGTGCACAATGCACCTTTAAACAGTGAATGGACCATACTATATAACTTCCAACACATTATTGTGCCGGCCAACTGTTGAGAGTCTACTGCCTTCATTTCAGTTCGGCAACAAAGAACTGCAGATGCTGGTTTGTACCATACATAGACACAAAGTGCTGGAGTAACTCAGCGGGTCAGGCAGCATCTCTGGAGAAAAAGGACGGGTGAGGTTTCGAGTTGGGTCTGAAGAAGGTTCTCGACCCAAAATGTCACCCATCCGCTTTCTCCAGAGATGCTGCCTGACCCGCTGGGTTACTCCAGCACTTCGTGTCTATCTTCAGTATAAGTTTGGTTTATTATTGTCACGGGTCCAGTGGAAAGCTTATTGTTGCGTGCTATCCAGTCAGCGGAAAGACTATATATGATTGCAATCAAGCCGTCCACAGTGTACTGATATAGGATAAAGGGAATAATGTTTAGTGCAAGATAAAGTCCGGTAATGTCTGATTAAAGAGTGTCTCCAATGGTGAAGATGGTCGGTCAGGACTGCACTAGTTGGTGATTCAGTTGCCTGATAACAACTGTTAAGAAACTGTTCCTGAATCTGTAGGCATTTGGAGGCATCGTAGCAAGGATAAAGGCATCCTTTTTCCTCCAGAGGTGCTGCATGACCAATTGAGTTACTCCAGCACTTTGTGTCTTTCTTCAGTACAAAGATAAGGATATGTAGGCACATCCGACAGTCGATTGGAGAACAAAAACAAAACGGAACTACAGATGCTGAAATCTTGAGTAAAAGACAAAGTGCTGGGGTAAGTCAATGGGTCAGGCAGCATCTGTGGAGGGAATGAACAGTGACGTTTTGGGTCACGACCTTCTTCAGGGCATGTGTGGGGAATACCTGAACCACTTTCCATTGATGCAATGAAAAATGGCGTTGTATATCTGCGGAGGTAGCAAAACATTACCACCATTCCGATGGAATATTATGCCCCTGTCCCACTTAGGAAACCTGAACAGAAACCTCTGGAGACTTTGCGCCCCACCCAAGGCTCTGTGCCGTTCCCGGAGGTTTTTGTCAGTCTCCCTAATGGTCGAAAGTGGTTTCCGCCTCTTCTATGTTCCGGCGATTATTTAAAAAAATTGAAAAAACCTCCGGGAACCTGACAAAAACCTCCGGGAACCTGACAAAAACCTCCGGGAACCTGACAAAAACCTCCGGGAACCTGACAAAAACCTCCGGGAACCTGACAAAAACCTCCGGGAACCTGACAAAAACCTCCGGGAACCGCACGGAAACCTTGGGTGGGGCGCAAAGTCTCCAGAGGTTTCCGTTCAGGTTTCCTAAGTGGGACAGGGGCATTTTGTTTGGGCTATAAGGTAAGGCAAGCAGATGAATGCTCGGCTTCCCCCAGGAGGTTGTAAGCCGGAAGCCAAAGATATGCAAAGCTTGAATACCGAGGAGATCAGAAACAGACTGGGCAACGTGGTGCCAGGAATGTGGAAAAAAAATCACATGGCAGGAAATGGAAACCTGATGTCCCAGATGAGGTTACTAATGGAAGTTGTCTATTCCAACGAACAAGGCACCTTCTGAAGCATAACGAGAATATTAAGAACGCTCTTTGAACGTCAGTAGTTTGCAGTGCCGACTGTTTAGTTTAGTTTGGAGGTGCAGCATAGAAACAGGTCCATTAGCCCACCATCGATCGCCCGCACACTAATTCTATGTTATTGCACTTTCGCATCCTACACACCAGGGGAAATTTACAGCAGCCAGTCAACCTCCAAACCTGCATGTCTTTGGGACGTTCAAGTGTTTGCCAGACGTTCAGACGTTCGAGAGCCATCTCTGAGTCGTTTATTGTCACGTGTAGCGAGGTGCAGTGAAAAGCCACCCCAAGGCAGACATTGAACCTTGCGTATGGAACTGGTGCAGAACCATGCTGAGAACTATATTCAGCACTCTATCTTCCCCTTTGCTCTACCTATTGTAGTTCTTTAGTTAGTGTCATTCATTGCCACAAGGTACAGTGTAGCGTGGTATCCAGTCAGTGGAAAGGCTATACATGATTACAATCAAGTCGTCCACAGTGTACAGATACAGGATGAAGGGAATAGCGTTTAGTGCAATGATAAAGTCCAGTAAAGTCAGATTAGAGATAGTACGAGGAATTCCAGTGAGGTAGATGGTAGGTAGAGTTTTGGAGACAATCCAGAAACGGGAAGTGAGAGGAGACTATTTTGTGATTTGAAAGGAGGAAATAGGAAACATTTAGTGTCTACAGGAAGTCAAAGAGGAAGCCAGGGCCCAAATTAGAATGAAAGTAGAGGAACAGAGATGGAGAGCCTTCAGAGGTCAAAGTTGAAGATGCTGTGCATGGGTGTACAGTATCGAATAATGTAGCAAATACAATGTATAATGAAAATGGTTGACGTGCCCGATTGCCTGGTCACTGTCATATCGAAGCAATGGCCAAGAAAGCACACCAATGCCTATACTTCCTTAGAAGGCTCAGTAAGTTCTGCACATCCCCAACAACCCTCACCAACTTCTACAGATGTGCTGTAGAAGGTATTTTATCGGGATCCATCAGAGCCTGGTTTGGGAACAGCTCCTTCTCAGACCGCAACAAATTGCAGAAAGTTGTGGACATAGCCCAGACCATCACGCAAACCAACCTCCCTTCCATTGTCTCCACCGACACTTCACACTGCCTCGGCAAGGCCACCAGAATAATCAAGGACTTGTCTCACCTTGGGCATTCCCTCTTCTCCACTCTCCCAACAGGCAAGAGGCACAGAAGTGAGAAAAAGCACACCTCCAGATGCAGGGACAGTTGCTTCCCAGCTAGTTATCAGGCAACTGAACCACTCTATCACCAACTAGAGAGCAGCTGACCTCCCACCTGACCTTCAAACTATCTTTAATCGGATTTTACTGGATTTTATCTTGCACTAAATGTTATACCCTGTGTCATGTGCTGTACGCTGTGGAAGGATTGATTGTAATCATGTATAGTCTTTTTGCTATATCAATAGCAAATACAGCACGAATCATAGCATGAAAGATAGATTATTTTCACTGTACCTTGCTACACGTGACAATATTAAACTAAACGGCAAAGTGGGCGGCGGTAGAGTTGCTGCCTTACAGTGCCAGAGACGGGTTTAATCCTGACGGAGTTTTTACATTCTCCCCGTGATTGCGTGAATTTTCCCCGGGTGCTCTGGTTTCCTTTTACACTCCAATCACATACAGGATTGTAGGTTAAAGAAGGAACTGCAGATGCTGGAAAATCGAAGGGTTTCGGCCCGAAACGTTGCCTATGTCCTTCGCTCCATAGATGCTGCTGCACCCGCTGAGTTTTTCCAGCATTTTGTGTACCCAGGATTGTAGGTCAATTGGCTTTGGTTAAAAATGATTGTAAATTGTCCCTACTGTAGAGGATAAATCTAGTGTATGGGGGATAGCTGGCCGGCGCAGACCTGATGAGCCAAAGGGCTTGTTACTGTGCTGTATCCCTGAACTAAACTGGACTAAATTAAACTAAACCAAACTGAACTAAAATAAAATAAACTTAACTACACTAAACTAAACTGAAGCTAAACTAAATTAAACTGAACTAATCTAATCTGGCCTGATCTGAGCTAAACTACATGTTGCCTTGTGCAGTGCTTTAGTAAATACTTACTGGCTCTGAGAGAGTTTCTTTTAGCACGGACCAGTCTACCAAGCTCCGGTAGTGTGCGTTCACATCTAGGCACACAGGTTTTATTTGTCTGCTCCAGAGTATGTGAGGTAGAGTTGGAGCCACGCCCTGGGTAGAAAAGGTTGGGGTGCTGTCAGTGTGTTACATGAAAGAAAGACGCCTAGCAAACTATGTGACTCTTTATGCCCTGTAACTTACATGGTGTCTATAGAAAGAGGCAATCGGCCCACATGGCTAATGCTTTCATTTAGGCTCCTTCATCCAATTCTTAGAACATAGAACAGTACAGCACAGATTCAGGGACCGTTTCTTCCCAGCTGTTATCAGTCAACTGAACCATCCTATCACCAACTAGAGAGCGGTCCTGACCTACCATCTACCTCATTGTCGACCCTCGGACTATCTTTAACCGGACTTTATCTTGCACTAAACATTATTCCCTTTATCCTGTATCTGTACACTGTGGATGACTTGATAGTAATCATGTATAGTCTTTCGCTGACTGGATAGCACGCAACATCAAGCTCGGGTCTCTGGCGCTGTAAGGCAGCAACTCTACCGCTCCGTGGCTGTGATGCCCCAAGATCTCCATGATCTTGTGACTAAATATTGAAACACATACTCTATGCTGTTTCCGCATATTGTTTGATTTATACTTGATTGCAAGAAGCATTTAAACGTTGGTCCACAAGTTCACTGATTAGATCGCCCACACCAATGCATCGGGTGTCTCGGGAAGAATGAGTGTCAAGGCTTATGGGGAGACGGCAGGAGAATGGGATAGGAGGCAGATATCAGCAATGATTGAATGGCACAGTAAACTCAATGGGCCGAATGGCCCAATTCTACTCCTCTAACGTGAGCTTGTATCCAAATAGCACATTAAGCCATAAGACCTTTGAAAGTATGGGACAGATCAGTTCTTTGCTTAACACTGGAATCCGTTTTCAATGCAGGGAAAGGCCAGCTTTCTTGCTAAATACTTCCCAACAACAACGCATTGGAGTCCAATCATTGAGATGACATCAACTCAATCAATATCACATTTCAGAAATGGTGAGGTTACACATTAATTTTTACATTCATCTTTGATATTCATTCATATTCTTGATTTGCTATGTTAAGCGCAGGTTTAGCAATTGTTATTGCTATGTTTATAACAGTAAGATATTAATGTCATAAACAGCACGATAAGCCTTACCCCAGTTGAGTGGAATGCTAAAGTCTTGCAACACTTCCACTCCGGGTCATTCCATCTTTCATTGATACCATCCTGCTGGAGGGAATGAGGCCATTCAGCCCTTTACGCATGTGCTAGCCTCTTGTCAAAGCTGCTCAATCTCTAGCTCTCCACACCCTTCTACATGCCCATATTTTCTATGCGATCCCTGGCACTCATATTTTTTAGGTAATGAGTTCCAGAATATAACAATTCAGACAGCACGGTGGTGCGGCGGTGGAGTTGCTGCCTTACAGAGCCGGAAGACCCAGGTTCGATCCTGACTACGGGTGCTGCCTGTGCAGAGTTTGTACGTTCTCCCTGTGAAAACCCGCGTGGGTTTTCTCCGGGTGCTCCGGCTTCCTCCCACACTACAAAGACGTAGGTTAATTGGATTCTGTAAAATTGTAAATTGTTCCTAGTGTGTGCAATAGTGTTAATGCACAGGGTGATCGCTGGTCGGCGCGGGCTGGGTGGGCTGAAGGCCCTGTTTCGGCGCTGTATACTCCAAAAACTCTGAACGATCTTGTGTGGGAAAAAAAAAAATCTCCTCATTTCCCTTCCAATCTTTGAGCAATTATGGTAAGAACTGCTTTAAAAGACCACCCCATGGGAATTTCTAAAAGCGGCTTAAAAGAGAGGGATTTCCAACGCAAAAGCATTTGCCAAGTATGATTTGATGTTTATTTTTCATCTTTGTTTTTATTTTACTGAGCTTTATTGAGTCAGTTGGATGCAAAGTATTTTAGTAATTGAATGGCTTATTTCAAAACTTGATATTCTTCACTTTTGAACTAAAGCCTACTGTGGAAAAATGTGGAAAGAAGGAACTGCAGATGCTAGTTTACAAAAAAAAAGGCACAAAGTGCTGGAGCAACTCAACGGGTCAGTCAGTGCCTGTGGAAGGAATGGGCAGATGACATTTGCCCCACCTGTATTTACAACCATTCCCCCCTTTCCCCTTCACATTCCACGCCTGTTCTATCCTTATCTTACGCTTTTTATCTTTTCACCTCTGGCCTTTGTCCAGCCACCTGTCGATCAACCCCCCACCCCTCACCTGTATCCACCTGTCACTTGCCAATCTTTGTCCTGCCACCCACCTCTCTTCTAGTTTTCTCCCCCCTACTACAATCAGTCAGAAGAAGGGTCCCGATCCGAAATGTTACCAATCCATGCAGAGATGCTGCCTGGCCCGGCTGAGCTACTCCAGCACTTTGTCTCGTTTGTTTTGTAAACCAGCATCTGCAGTTCCTTGTTTATACACATTTTGCCCCGGTAACCTTTAGTTCAATAATGAAATAATAACAAGCATTGAAGTAAGCCATTTGGTTACTAAAATACTTTATATGAAACTGACACAATAAAGTCCTCTTAAAAAGTCATTTTGTTTTCCGATCATATGACGCATATGTCTATAAATCATGTACACCTGCACCTTTTCATAAGTAATAAAAACATTAGCTAAACCTATTTTAAATGGAAGGAAGGTCTGCTCTGATATCAATAAAGGAAGAGTCACCTGTTCATATGACAGGTGAGATTACAACTGATCAAATCACATACAAAATCTGACTGCAGTTTAGGCCAGCACAGTTGCTCCAGAGACCTGGGTTCAATCCTGACTATGGGTGCTGTCTGTCTGGAGTTTATCCGTTCTCCCTGTGACCTGCTTGGGTTTCCTCCGGGTGTTCCGGTTTCCTCCCACACTTCAAAGACGTACAGGTTTGTAGGTTAATTGGCCTCTGTAAATTGTAAATTGTCTGTAGTGTGTAGGAACAATTCTATACACTGACAGTATCTCTGGAGAACATGGTTAAGCAGCATTTCAGGTTCAGACCCTCAGGCTTCTGGCCACTGATTCACAGCCAGATGAAACAGTTTCTCCCTTTCTTAACTGTAAACTCCTGCCCCAAGTTTGCTGCGCCACAACCTGTCACTTTGATCTCTACGATGAACCTCTGCCTCTGACGTTGTCTACATGATGCCCCTCTGCTCTCCATCCACGCCAACCTCCTTCCCAACATGAGGAGTGAGGAAGCAAACACAATATCTCAATGGAGACCCAATCTAAGGTTGGCAAAGATATCTACACATACAAACTAATATGTGGCAACTGAAAGCAACTATTTGTACCGAAAATGACTGAATACAAATAAACCAGAGGACACAAAGTGCTGGAGTAACTCAGAGGGTCAGGCAGCATCTTTGGAGAACATTGGTCGGTGAGTTTTTGGGTCCAGACATCTCTTCAGACTGATTGTGGTGGGGTGGGGGAGGAAGGAAGGTAGGAGAGAGGAGGGGCAGGACAACCTGTGTCAGGCAAAAGGGAGGACAGGTGATGAGAGTGTTTTAGTCTGAAGAAGGGTCGCGACCTATTCCTTTTCTCCAGACACCCTGTCTGACCCGCTGAGTTGCTCCAGCTTCTTGTGTCTATCGAGGATTTATGAGAGACAGATGGTTGGAAGATTCGGCATGTCCATGAGGAATCTCTTGAACTTCGGGTGATGTGTTATAGAGAATAGCAACAGTTCTACCTTGACCACCTGAACCTGCAGAGAGTGGTGAGCACAACCCAGTCTGTCACAGGCTTGACACGTCCCTCCATTTTCACGTTGCGTCAAGTTGCACCAGTAAGGCTGGAAGTATTATCAAAGGTCACTGCTACTCTGCCCATTCCTTGCACTCTCATCTACGTTCTAGGAGAAGATACAGAAGGTTGAAAGCCCAGACATTCAGAGTTAAGAACAGTCTTTTACCCAGAGCAGGCGAATCAAGAACCAGAGGACATAGGTTTAAGGTGTAAGGGGAAAGATTTAATAGGAACCTGAGGGGCAACTTTTTCACACAGAGGGTGGTGGGTATCGGCAACATGGGAGTAACTCAGCGGGTCAGGCAGCATCTCTGGAGAATAAGGATAGATGGTTTTTCGAGTCAGGACCCTTCTTCTGACTGGGCCCCAGCTGTGCCCGCCATTTTGTAGGTTATGTCGAACAGTCCCTATTCCAGGCATACACTGGCCCTATCCCCTAACTCTTTCTCTTGGTCAGCATGGATGAGTTGGGCCGAAGGGCCTGTTTCTACGTTGCATGACTCATTGACTATTTCTACCCTACTGCTGTCAGACCCCTGAGCCAAGACCTCTTTCACACCCCTTCCCAGAGGTCCTGCCACATTACTCTAAACTCTACCTCATTCGATTAATTTTTCAATGTGCTTTATTTTTTTTTTGCACTACCTCAGCTTGCACCATTCTGATGTTGTTGCATCATTGAACTTTGTTGAATTTATTGTTTACTCTGTGAGCTTCATGCAAACTAGGAATTTTATCATACCATGGTTTGGTCAAACTAATAAACAAATCTGATTCTGAATCAGATATGATCAGTAAATGAAAGGTCTACCCCCTTTAATCCTCTGTCCCTTTCTCCTTTTCCCGAGCGATGAGCCAGATCGAGCAAACTGTGGGAGGTCAGGAATGAAAGAATTTGAACTTTGTTTAGTACCTGACGTTCACCATTAATCAACTGGACTTTGACCCTTGCAAGACTTTTTAAATCACTCAGCATTTTGGTCCTTTTTTTTTACAGGATTTTATCACTCTCTTAAAGATGCCCATTCCATTTGGAATCTGGTACAGATTAGACACTTTCTCATGCGTTTTAGACGTTGAACTTTAGAGATACAGAGCGGAAACAGGCCCTTCACCCCACTGAGTCCATGCTGACCAGCAACCATGCCGTGCTCTAGCACTATCCTACACACTAGTAACAATTTTAAAATGTGACCAAAGCCTTTTAACCTACAAACCTGCACGTCTGGAGTATAAGAGGAAACTGGAGCACCCGGGGAAAAACTACGCAGTCACAGGGAGAATGTGCTAATTCCACACACACACGCACACAGACAGCACCCGAGGTCGGGATCGAACTCGGGTCTCTGACGCTATAAGGCAGCAACTCTACCGCTGTGCCACTGTGCCGCTCCATCTTTACCATCAATCCAAGAGGCAGCTCCCAGCTTGGCATCTCATCCAAGAGAATACTGTATCACCAACAGTCCAGCACTCCATTAGCAGAGCACTGGGAATGTTGACCTTGTAGCCTTTTCAATTGTTTATCTGAATCATTCCATATTTAGTTTGGCATTAAACACTTCACTATTTGGCTTAAGCAATTCGCTGGCAATATTAAAAGAAACTCTTCCGGGAACAAAATGGACAATTTATCAAATAATTCCTTCTGTTCTCCCACTCTTGTATATTAAGGGTGTCAGGGGTCATGGGGAGTAGGCAGCAGAATGGGGTTGAGAGGGAGAGATAGATCAGCCGCGATTGACTGGCGGAGTAGACTCGCTGGGCCGAGTGACCTGTTTCTGCTCCTAGAACATATGATCTCAGGTTGGAAGACAAGCAACACAGAAGATGGGTGATGAGGTATCTCGTGGGGGGGGCACTTTATTGGCACGGCGGTCTTGTACTTGGAACGCCCCATTGCACCTTTTTTAGAAGCCCGTTTAATTAGTTGAACGGGTGACAATAAAGAACAGTAAACTGGCGGTGAACTCCCACGGTAGTGTTGGCTGGCTCAAAGCCACAAAACATGTTGCAGTTAAACCTTGGCAACCTGCCACCGACCCATCACCATTCCAAGTTGGAAATTCCCAGGGTTCAAAATCCAGGATCCTGAACTTACTGGCCCATCTCTCCGTGCAATTCTTTAGAGATACAGCATGATGGGGCATGCTGGTCAGCATGGGCAGGTTGGGCCGAAGAGCCTGCTTCCACGCTGTATGCTCCTTTGACTCTCTGACTCTCTATAACATTGATGCCCAATAAAGTCCGATTAAAGATAGATCGAAGGTCTCCAATACGATAGAGTGCACAGGACCTCTGTCCGAAGGATGAGAGACCGTTCAATCACAAGAAATTGATAGCACTAATATAAGGTGTAAGGTTTCTAATGCAATCAATTTTACAGACACAGTTTAGACTAGACTTTACTTTAGAGATACAGCGGGGAAACAGGCCATTCGGCCCACCGAGTCCGTGCCGGCCATCAATAACCCCGTACACCAGCACTATCCTACACACTTGGGACAATTTATAACTTACCAAAGTCAATTAACCTGCAAACCTGCACGCCTTTGGAGTGTGGGAGGAAACCGGAGCACCCAGAGAAAGCCCACACGGTCACAGGGAGAACGTACAAACTCCCGTAGTCATGCTCGAACCCATGTTTCTGGCGCTGTTGGGCAGCAGCTCTAGCCCTGCGCCACCCTGCTACTAATTTTTCCTCACAACCCCAGTTCTCAGTTGATTTAAACAAACATTGGAAGAGTTCCTGCTGGGTTTTTTGACTAGTTAAAGAAGAGGGGAATGAGTGGGTGGAAAGTCTTCATGAACTTCTAGCCTTCCCAAGACTCACCCAGATGCTGTCATGGAAAGATCGCGAGCTGCCCTGGACTGCACTCACACCAGTTGTTTACCAGCTACCAATAATCCCCTCCTGAATAAACATCTGGAATAACCATTTAACTCGCAAGTGTTTCATTAGAACAAGCATCAAGTCCGACATGATTGTTCTATTCCAAGCCTGTCTTCAAAGATTTACTTACGAGCAACAAAAATAGATCTGCTTTCCAGAAGTAATCTTCATTAAGGAGGTGAAGTCAGGGAACATTTGCTCTTTTGAGATTGACTTTTCCACAGAAATGAGGCACTGATGCTGGTAACGCAACACCAAAGCGATTTTCCAGCATCTGCAGTTCCTTCTTAAACAACTTGTGTTTCATGAGGTTCACTGTCCCAATTCTGGTAGACCTTGTTCCATCGGACAAAAAACACAAAGCACTGAAGGAACTGAGTGGGTCAGGCAGCATCCATGGAGGAAATGAACAGTGGTTCAGAGTAGTTATTGGCTTAATCGAATGGCACGAAGTTCATGCAGTGGGAGTTAATGATTTCCTCACCAATAATCCTTGGGACCAGTTGATCATTGATCATTGAATGGCCTCTTATCACTCTCACTAAATAGATTACCCTCATCTCCAAACAGAAGGTTTACGAGGATGTTGCCAGTACCAGAGGGTCTGATCTATAGGGAAAGGTTGAACAGGCTAGGACTTTATTCCTTGGAAGATGAGTGGTGATCTTATACAGGTGTACATAATCATGAGAGGAATATACAGGGTCTTTTACCCACAGTAGGGGAATCAAGAATCAGAGGACATGGGTTTAAGGTCAGCGGGGAAAAATGTTACAGGAACCTGAGGGGAACTTTTTTTTTACACTTAAAGGCTGCCAGAGGAGGTAGAGCTAGTGTAGTTGGGGCGTATTCGTCAGCATGGGCAAGATGGGCTGAAGGGCCTGTTTCCATGCTGTATGACTCTATGAAATAAGACTTAAGATAGCTACTGAATCTACCCTCGGCCTGATGATGTACTGCACTATCAAGTGAGCATAGTGATATATATGTCTGTAAGCAAAAACCACAGACTGGCCCGCTGCAGACTGCAGGAGTACGTGCTGAGCTGAAGCTTGGTGCAGTCAACGCCAAGGCTCTGGGGGGGGGGGGGACCACGGTCTAAGGTTGTTCCAGTGCTGCACATTGAGGGGCAGAATGTGCTAGAGACACCCATCAAATAAGGGAAAGTATGTCACCCCAGGGGGCCACATGAGTGGTACCCACAAGGGTGTTTTGTGTCAAGGAAAAGGGAGGTATTAACATGACTGGGTATGACATTGAATATAGGGACAAAAATAATGTACTTTGTACGGATCTTTTATATTCTACATAGGTTTTATTACGAATAAAGTTTATTTTTGAAATTGAAAAAAGAATGGAGTGCTAACTGGTGCCCTCATTTCCCTGTAAAGGCTCACGTACAAGAAAACCCTGCTGCTTTTCAGAAGGAAAATGAATGTCTTTGTCAACGTGCAACATTTAACATCTACCAGGCATCATAACTAAGGGGTTATCACAGGGAAACTTGTGGGGCTTTGTTACTTGTGAATTAGTGTTCTCTTCATCTACAAAGGAGCAGCGACTATGCCAACTCATGTGCTGTCAAGCAGTCTGGCACAAAGCAAGGATATGTAAATAACCGCATGTGCAGAACAGATGTACTGTCGCCTCAGAGGGAGCTCGTGATTCCGTCTGCATGCTGATGTGTGATTTTATGCGTTTGAGTTTCTTCTCGGGCCACCTCCCGATCAAAACATTCCTTGCTCAATGATTATCCATTGGAACATTTCAGTTGTATCACAGCACAGCGGCGCAGCGGTAGAGCCACTGCCTCATGGCGCCAGAGACCCAGGTTCGCTCCCGACCTCAGGGGCTGTCTGTGTGGAGTTTGCACGTTCTCCCTGTGACTGCTTGTGTTTTCTCCAGGTGCTCTGGTTTCCTCGCACATCCGTAAGACTTTCCGGGTTTGTAGGTTAAATGGCCCTCTGTAAATTGCCCCTAGTGCGTAACAAGTGGATGAGAAAGTGGGATAACGTGGAGCTAGTGTGAACGGGTGATTGATCGTGGGCGCAGACTCGGTGGGCTGAAGGCCTTGTTTCCATGTTGTATCTCTAAACCAAACGAAACTAAAACTAAAGCCACATCCTTTCTCATGCACAGTCAAAGCCAAGCCCTTTCCTGTTGTGGCAAAGAGTTAGTTCGTGAAGGAACACTAAGGCAGCTGGAGAACAGTGATCTACTGGTATCCACACCACTACAGGAAGGTCACAAATGAACCAGAGAATGATATTGCCTGGTTTGTACATAAACCCTGCTGTAGAATTATAGCAATGAAGAGAGATAAAGGCTGGGTTTAGACTACGGTCTTATTTGGAAGCAGGGAGACCAAGGGTAGATTTAAATCCATACAAAGTTATGAAGGGTTTGGACAGAGTGGACAGGAAGATGGCCGACACTGGGCGGCACAGCGGTGCAGAGAGTCAGCTCCATTATTGTCCACATCACACATCCCTGTGGCTTCCTGGTGGCCGTGTGGGTTTCCTCCGGGCGCTACGGATTCCTCCCATGCCCCACAGCTCGGTAAGTCAACTGGCCACTGTTAATTGCCCCGAGCGCGTAGGTGAGTGGAGGAATATTGGGCAGAGATGATGGGAGTGTGGGGGGAATAAAACAGGAATAAGTAAATTGTCGCTCGTATGTAGGGTAAAACTAGTGTACGGGGTGATCGCTGGCCGGCGTGGACTCGGTGGGCCGAACTACCTGTTTCCACACTGTATCTCCAAACCAAACCAAAGGTTTACTGTACATACCGTACAACTGGGGCGGCACAGTGGCTCAGCAGTAGGGTTGCTGCTTTACAGCACCAGAGACCTGGGTGCGATCCTGACTAAGGGTGCTGTCTGTACAGAGTTTGTACGTTCCCCCTGTGACCGCGTGGGTTTTCTACAGGTGCTCTGGTTTCTCCCCATACGCCAAAGACATACATGTTTGTATGTTAATTGACTTTGGTGAAACATTAAAATTGGCAATAGCGTGTAGGATAGAGCTATAGTGCGGGGTGATTGCTGGTCAGGTGGGCCAAACGACCTCTTTCCACCCCATAACTCTAAAAGTCTAAAACTCCCCGATTCATTTTCCTATGTGGAGCTCGATAACTAGACTTGGATTTAAAGCAATTGAGAGAAGTATCAGCGAGGACACTTGGAATTTGCTTTATTTTCCAGCTGCACCATAAGATCAAAAGAGATAGGAGTAGAACCAGGCTATCCAGTCCAGAGTCTATTCCATCATTTAATCATGGCTGATCTATTTTTCCCTTCCAACTCCATTCTCCTACTTTCTCCCCGTAACCTTTGACACCCTTCCTAATCAAGAACCTGTCAATCTCCTCTTTAAACATACCCAATGATGGCTACCACCACAGTCTGTGACAATGAATGCTATAGATTCACCACCGTCTGGCTAAAGAAATTCCTCCTCATCTCCAGTCTTAATCCTTGAACATCCTTTTATTCCAAGGCTGTGCCCCTCTGGCCCTAGACGAACCCACTGCTGGAAACATCCTCTCCACATTCCATCCCGGCTAGGTTAAAACTTGCACGTCTTTTGGCATGTGGGAGGAAACCGGAGCACCCATAGGGAACCCAGGCAGTCACGGGGAGAACGTACAAACTCCGTACAGACAGCATTTGTAGTCAGGATCGAACCCGGGTCTCTGGCGCTGTGAGGCAGTGCCTCTACCACTCAGCCACAGTGCCGCCTTTCATTATCCGGTAGGTTTGGACCATAGCTGCAATCTACAATACTTTGGATCTTGGGAGCAGGGGATGAAATTGCTCAACATATCCACGATGGGCCAAATGGCCTTTTTACTGCTCTGTAAATCTTCGCAAGTCTGTCAGCAGTCAGGACTACCAACCTCTCCCACACTGAGCTTCAGACAAGATCCGCCATGCCAGTGGAACACCTGAATGCCTACCTGTGTCTGGCCCTTCCATCCTGCAGACCACTTCAGAGTCACAAGGGCTGCTGTCCCCTGCAGACTGGAAGGCGCTAATAATTTCGTTGAAGTAATTAAAGTATTGCTTAGGCTCCAGGTCGGATTTTTCACAATTGAATTCAGATTCATCCACGTAATCCTGCATGGACACAACAAGAAAATTAATTAGCCCTCCCTGCAATGCGCTCGGATACAACTTTGATTTTGCAAGACATTATTCATAGAAACATAGAAAAATAGGTGCAGGAGTAGGCCATTCGGCCCTTCGAGATAGCACTGCCATTCAATATGATCATTGTTGATCATCTAAAATCAGTACCCCGTTCCTGCTTTTTCCCCATATCCCTTGATTCCTTTAACTCTCAGAGCTAAATCTAACTCTCTCTTGAAATGTGAATGTGTTCCTGCACTTTGTGGTGGACGCCCCATGTTAGGCAGCCTGAGCTATGCCCTTTCCTGAGTTGCTCTTCCATTCTTCTTGCCTCAGTAGCAGGGAGAATGGACCAGGGATGAGAAATCAAGAGTGAAGAGTATGTAAATCTCATATGCACCAGGAACAGGGCAATGAAATCCTCAAATAGACCATAGAACAGCACAGGAACAGGCCCTTCAGCACATCCATAATGACCAGGCCGAACATGGTGCCGTTAAATTAATCTACACTGCCTTATCCTTCCATTCAGCCATATCCTCTCGTTCCCTGCCGATCTTCAATGCTCCCAGAGCAGCTTGTTCCAGGCACCCATCTCCCTCTGTGTGAAAAACCTGCACTGCACATCTCCTTTAAATTTTATCCCTCTCACCATAAAGCTCCACCCTTTAGTCCTTGACATTTCCACCCTGGGAAAAAGGGTTTGACTGTCTACCCTATCTACGCCTCTTATAATTTTATATACCTAATACTTGCTAGAACTTTACAGGCACCTTAAGTGCAACAACACAAAAAATAAATATCCAATAACCAATAATCAATAAATTATCAGGTGCAGTTTTAGTTTTAGAGATACAGCGCGGAAAATGGCCCTTCGGCCCACCGTGACTGCACTGACGACATGGCACAGTGGCGCAGCGGTAGAGTTGCTGCCTTACAGTGCCAGAAACCCGAGTTTGATCCTGACTGCGGGTGCTATCTGTACGGAGCTTGTACAACCTGTGACCATGTGGGTTTTCTCCAGGTGCTGTGGTTTCCTCCTACACTCAAAAGACGTGCAGGTTTGTAGATTAATTGGTTTCAATAACATTGTAAATTGTCCCTAGTGTGTGGGATAATGCTTGGGTACGGGGTGAACGCTGGTCTGCGTGGACTCAGTGGGCCGAAGGGCCTGTTCCCGCACTATATATCTAAAGTTTAAAGATGAGAGGGGCAAAGTTTAAAGTAGATGTGCAGGACAAGTGGGCCAAAGGGCCTGTTTCCGCAGTGTACCTCAAAGTCTAAAAGACCGATGACCACCCATACACTAGTTCTATCCAACACATTAATGACAATTTACAGAAGCCAATTAACCTGCATGTTTTTGGACTCGGTAACCAGGCCATTATAACACAATCAGTAATAGGTGATTAAAGCAGGTTATAAAATAAAACACAGGCAATCACCCAACCGATGTTTCCATTTGGGAGAGTTTAGAACTGGTGGTCATAGCCTCAGAATTAAAGGACGTTCTTTTAAGAAAGAGACGAGGAGAAATGTATTTAGTCAGACGGTGATGAATCTATAGAATTCTTTGCCACAGAAGGTTGTAGAGGCCGTCAGTGGATATTTTAAAGGCAGAGATAGATAGATTCTTGATTTGTACAGGTGTCAGAGGTTATGTGGAGAAGGCAGGAGAATAGGGTTAGGAGGGAGAGATAGATCAGTCATGATTGAATGGTGGAGTAGACTTGATGGGCCGAACGGCCTCATTCTACAATTCCTTATGACCTTATGACCACTCATCCACCGAGACCACACGTGCTCATGGATAGGAGACATTAGACCAACAGAGCCACCTTACCTTCCCATCCTCAGACAGACAGTTGTGAATGCCGTGCAGAATCCGGTGGAGATTCTCGATAATTAAATAATTGGACGAATTCTTGGCAAACTTTTCAGAAAGAGCATCCAAGCTGAAGGACATTTCAGGCACTGTTAGATGAAGCCAACATGTATCAGTCTGTAGGGGAGAAATATTAATGAAGAAATTATCCAAGTTTAGTTTATTATTGTCACGTGTACAGTGAAAAGCTTTTTGTTGCATGCTATCCATTCAGCGAAAATACTATACATGATTACAATCAAGCCGTCCACAGTACATAGTTACAGGATAAAGGGGACAACAGTTAGTGCAAAGATATTGCAGGCACTGTCACAACATTTAAAAAGCTTTTAGGCGGGTACTTGGATGGGAAAGATTGGCCTAGTGTAGAAGGGACATGTTGGTGGTTGTGGGCAAGTTGGGCCGAAGAGCCTGTCTCCACACTATGATTTTGTGACTCTATATCACATAGAAGGCTGATAAAGACCAATCATAGATAGATCGAAGGTCTCCAATGCAGTAGATGGGAGGTCTGGACTGTATTCTAGCTGGTGAGAGGACCATACTGATTACAACCAAGCTGTCCACAGTGTACAGGTACAGGATAAAGGGAATAGCATCATTAGAGTAGAAGAATACTGCTGTTGAAATAAAGATTTAAAAGAATGGAGTGGTTGTAATGAATGATTGCATGAAGGCAAGCATACTGGACAGCTTCTTTCTCTATCTACCAGTGTTGCCACTTTCAGGGAGTTATGACTCGATACATCGGTGCTATTAAGTGTCTTGCCGTTAATTGTATATGTTCTCCTTACGTTCGACCTCCCAAAGTGCAACTTAAACTCCACCCTATCTAAGCTAGTCCCATCTGCCTATGTTTGACCCATATAGTTCTTTATTTTTCCATCCATGGACCTGTGCAAAGATTTTTTAAATGTCGTTATTATATTCAACGACCTCCTCCGACAGCTCATTCCATATAACAGACCATCTACTAAGTGGAAAAGTTGCCCCTCAGGTTCCTATTTAATGTTTTCCCCTCTCACCTTAAACAAACATCCAATGATTCTTGATTTCCCTATCCCGAGTTTAACAAAAACCTCTATCTATTCCCGTCGTGATTTTGTACACGTCGATAAGATCGACCCTCAGATTCCTGCGCCCCAAGGAATAAAGTCCGAGCCTTCCTAATCTCGCCCTGTAGCTCAGGCCCTCAACACCCTTGTAAATCTCTGTACTTTACCCATGTCACATAAACATCCAAAGAATGTGCAGGACAGGTCACTTTAACTCACTGCCACTCAGTCAGGTCATGGCAGACCTTGGCATCCACTTCACTCATTTGCCAGTGATCCGAAGACAATCATTTTTGGATGGACACAAAATTCTGGAGTAACTCAGCGGGACAGGCAGCATCTCTGGAGAGAAGGAATGGATGACGTTACGGAGAGAAGGAATGGGTGACGTTACGGGTCGAGACCCTTCTTCAATCTGAAGAAGGGTCTCGACGTCTTCAGACTGAAGAGTCTTGATTCCTTCTCTCCAGAGATGCTGCCTGTCCCGCTGAGTTACTCTAGCATTTTGTGTCTATGTTCAATTTAAACCAGCATCTGCAGTTCCTTCCTACACAATTTTTGGAATGGTCTGACTCTATTCATTTGTGTTAGAGCACAATAAATAAAATATGTTAATACCTTGTACCTGCAATCAGTATCAAGCTTAAACATTGCAATGTTCTTTCAATTTTCCTCCATTGTTAGTGTTACTATCCTTTGGCAATACTTAATTTTAAATTTATTGAACTTTCTTTTGTTTAATGTGTTATCTAGGAGTTCAATATCTACAGAGCTGTTGTGGTGTTGCAAGTAAGAATGTCATTGTTCCATTTCGGTACATATGACAAATAAACGCTGCTGACTTGTGATAGATTCAGGTTCAGAGTATTTTTGCTATGTTGCAAACTAGGAGCACTCATTGGGGAGATGGGGGAGGCAGTAGGGGGAACAGAAGAAAATAGGAGCAGGAGTAGGCCATTCAGCCCCTCCAGTCTACTCTGCAATTCAATGGCATCATCGCTGATCTGCCCAACATCTCTTCTGTACCACCACCCCATTGCCCTTAATTCATAGAGTCTCAGACTCATACAACACAGCAACAGTCGCACTTCAGTCCCATTCCTCCATGATGACCAAGGTGCCCCGCCCAAGCTGGTCCTATTTGCCCGCGTTTGGCCGATATCCCTCTAAACCTTTTCGATCTGTCCTGTACCTGTCCAAATGCTATAATAGTGCCTGCTTAGAGCCCATATCTCTCCAAACCTCTCATGTCCATGTACTTGCCCAAGTGACTGTGACACAGATCCCAAAAATGATCACGGTGATGGAATCATGCGCCTTACAAAATTAATATTACTTGCACACCTGCTTCCATTCAATCTCTAAAGAAAGCGTGAATGAACATCACTCTTTGCCTCAGGAAAGGAACATTACGCAATAAATAATTTACTGCCACGTCTAACCTTGGAATTTAATATACCCTAAAGACAGAATTTTATTGGTACTTGTTCCAAGCCAAAAACCCTCATTAGTATTTGGAATGAGTATTTCCAAAGATGCCTCAGAATAGCCAGAATGTCCACATTAACCTCTCAATGCCTCAAGGGAAAGTCATAGAGGGAAATGTAACAATACTTCTTTATTCAGTTTAGTTTAATGAAACAGCAGGGAAACAGGTCCTTCGGCCCACCGAGTCCACGCCGACCATCGATCACACCTGCTCCATGTTCTCCAACTTCCTCATCCACACCCTACACATTAGGGGCAATTTGCAGGGGGCCAATTAGCCTACAAACCCGCATGTCTTTGAGATGTGAGAGGAAACTGGAGCACCCGGAGAAAACACAGGCAGTAGTTATTCAAACTCTCTCAACAATTCCTAACAAAAATGTCAGAGAAAGCTTTAAGGAGCTTGGATAAGGAGATTGGCGGGGTGGGGGTGGATCATGTGATAGATGGCGCAGAAAGAGCCACTAATGCTAGATCGGGGTCATCATTTTGTGTGTGGTTGCCATGGCAACCATTGAGTTGTCATGCTGTCACGGGTATATATTATCGAGAAATAAAAGGCACCAACTTTGATCAGAAAAGGCGCAGAATACAGGATTAGGCAGGTTATGTCTAAACTGAGCAAGATAGTTTCGTACTATAGTCCTTTTTACAAACATTTTATTTTATTTTATATACATTTTGGGCATTTTTTATATGCGGTCTCAGTGAACTATTTCTACACACTTTGCTAATCGGGGATTGTGCTTAGGTATGTCAATACTTTACCGAACTGTATGCACAAATAAATAATTTCACTGTGCGTCTCGGCTTCAACCACCACCCCCAGCAGCACTTTCCAGGCACCCACTACTTTCTGTGCAATAAACATGTCCTGCACATCTTTAAACTGGACCCCTCTCACCTTAAAGCTGTATCCTCTAGTATTTGATATTTCCTCCCTGCGGAAAAAAAGGTTCGGACTATCTATCTTATCTATACCTGCCATTCTTTAACATATTTCTATCAGCTCTCCCCGCAATCTCCAACGTTCCAGAGAAAACAATCCAAGTCTGTCCAACCTCTCCCTATAGATACTCAGCGGGTGCGGCAGCATCTATGGAGCGAAGGAAATAGGCAACGTTTCGACCCGAAACTTTGCCTATTTCCTTCGCTCCATAGATGCTGCCGCACTCGCTCAGTTTCTCCAGCATTTTTGTCTACCTTCGATTTTCCAGCATCTGCAGTTCCTTCTCGAACACTCTCCCTATAGATAATACCCGCTAATCCAGGCATCGTTGTGGTAAATTGCTTTAGCAGAGAGGGCAACAACTAGGGCAGTGAGGGACGGGGTATGGTAGTGGCGGGCATAAATGTAGAATAATTGGTAAAAGTATGAGAAGGGAACTGATGAAGATAATTTTGCCCGAGGAATGATCAGGATGTTTTTTTTTTCCCCCAAGTCAAAAACGATTCGGATGAACAGGAGGTATTTTGTGATATGACAGATCAATTCTGAAACCACACCTTTGAAAACCAGGTGCATGCAACTTTTAAAGTCAACAAATGCAATGCTGTACATACCACATTAGGGACTTTAGAAATATATCTTATCTGTATTTTATAATCACTCGGCAAGTTCCCAACCTAAAAGAAAAACAAAGAAAAAAACTTGAGTGATAGAAACGTATCTGACATTTTGCCAAGAATAATGTAGAAAGTTATTGATATAGTGTTTATTTTGTACCCCCATGACATTTTCTACGAATTGAGGTGTTAAACTATTTGGAAAGCGTGATGGTGTGGCAGATTGCATTCGTCGAATCAGGGTGGACCACGTGAAGGTTGCAATCAACCTGGCGTGCTCAAACAGAAGATCAAACAGAACAAGTTGTCTCACAACTTTAGGCTGTGCACGCCACATGCAAGAAGAAGAAGAAGAAAGCATGTCCAGATTTTTTTCCTACATGAAGCAGTTTAAAGTTGTCTACAGTGTTTTATGTGTAAAAGACACTTATACCCCTGTCCCACTTAGGAAACCTGAACGGAAACCTCTGGGGACTTTGTGCCCCACCCAAGGTTTCCGTGCGGTTCCCGGAGGTTTTTGTCAGTCTCCCTAATGGTCGAAAGTGGTTTCCGTTTTAAAAATCGGTAATTTTTAGTTGAAGCCGGTTGCGATGCTAGTTGAAGCTGGTTGCCGCAGGTCAAAACCTCCGGGAACCACACGGAAACCTTGGGTGGGGCGCAAAGTCTCTTGAGGTTTCCATTCAGGTTTGCTAAGTGGGACAGGGGCATTAGACAAGTAGAGTCATACAGCACAGAAACCGGCTCTTCAGCCCAACTCATCGATGCTGACCAAGATACCCCATCTAAGATAGTCCCATTTGCACGTGCTTGGCCCATATCCATCTAAACCTTTTCTATCCATGTACCTGTCCAAGTGTCTTTTACATGCAGTTATGGTATCTGTCTCAACTACTTCTGCTGGCAACTCATTACATATACCCACCAACCTCCGAGTTGAAAAAGTTGCCCCTCGGGTTTGTATTAAATCTTGCTACTCGCACCTTAAATATTTGTCCTCTTATTCATGATTTCCTTAGGGTGGGTAAAAGACTGTGCATTTACCCTATCTATTCCCCTCATGAAGTGGTGGGGAGGTGGGGAGGGGGGCGACAGAGGAGCTGGAAAAGAAAGGTGGGGACAGACAAAGTACATTGATAGGAAAGGTTTGGAGGGGAAAGAATTGACGCAAATTGCTGGAGTAACTCAGCGGGTCAGGCAGGGTTTCTGGAGGACATGGATAGGTGACGTTTCGGGCCAGGACCCTTCTTCAGAGTGAAGAATCTTTAGTACCTACAGATCCTTGTTTTACATTTTGACAACCAGCATCTGCAATTCCCTATTTCTTCTATGGTTTGGAGGGTAATGTGGCTGGAATGAACGAGTTGGGCTGAAGGGCCTGTTTCCATGCTGTATAGCTCTACGCCTCAATGTGTTTAGTTTATTATCATTGTCATGTGTAACGAGCGTCAGAGAGAAGCTGCATTTTATTTATTTATTTTCACTCTCAACCCCATTCTTCTGCCTTTCCCCCCCATAACCTTTGATGCCCTTACTAATCAAGAATCTGTTCATCTCCGCTTTAAAAATACCCAACGACTTGGCCTCCACAGCCGTCTTTGGCCGTGAATTCCACAGATTCACCATCCTCTGGCTAAATAAATTCTTCCCCATCTCCTTTCTAAAGGTACGTCCTTTTATTCTGAGGCTGTTCCCTCTGGTTCTGGACTCTCCTATTACTGGAAACATCCTTTCCACGTCCACTCTATCTAAACCTTTCATTGTCCAGTGAGTTTCAATGAGGTACCACCTCAAACTCCTAAACTCCTAAATGAGTACAGGCTCAGAACCGTTGAATGTTCATCATACGTTAACCCAATCATCCCTGGGATCATTCTCGCAAACCTCCTCTGAACCCTTTCCAACGCCAGCACGTCCTTCCTCAGATATCGGGCCCAGGACTGCTCACAATAATCTAAATGTGGCCTCAACAGTGCCTTATAACTCCTTACAGACAAGCACCCGTAGTCAGGATCATATCCGGGTCTCTGGAGTTGGGAGGCAGCATCTCTACCACTGCACTGGCGTGCCGCATATTCCATTTGCCACTTCTTTGCCCACTCTCCCAAACTGTCCAAGTCCTTCTGCAGAATACTTGCTTCCTCCACACGACCTGGCCCTCCACCTATCTCCGCATCATCTGAAAATCTGGCCAGAAAGACATCAATTCTCTTACAGAGGCCAGCCCTTTACTGCACAGTTGATGCTGAGTCCATTCACAGAAGGGCGGCACAGTGGCGCAGTGGAGGAGTTGCTGCCTTGCAGCGCCAGAGACCCAGTTCGAACCTGACTAAGGGAGCTGTCTGTACGGAGTTTGCATGTTCTCCCTGTAAGCATGTGCGTTTTCTCTGGTGGCTACGATTTCCTCCCACATCTCAAAGATGTGCACGTTTGTAGGTGAATTGGCCTCTGTAAATCGCCCCTAGTGTGTGTAGGGAGTGGGAGAGAAAGTGGGATAACATAGTACTAGTGCGAATGGGTGACTGATGCTTGGCATGGACTTGGTGGGCCGAAGGGCCTGTTTCCATGCTGTATCTCTAAACCAAACTAAATTAAACCAAACTAAACTAAATCAAACCAAAGCAGACCAAACTAATTTAAGCTAAATCTCTCGAAGACATGGATAGGTGACGTTTTGGGTCAGACTGATTAAAGCTTCTTCAGACTGATTATAGAAGTGGGGGGGGGAACAAGCTGGAAAAGGCAGGTGCGACAGGACAAAGTCTGGCAAGTGATAGGTGGATACTGGTGAGGGACTGGTGGGGGGAGGGGGTGGAAGGGAGATGGGTGGACAAAGGCTAGAGGTGTAAAGGTGACAACATACTTAGATAAAGGAAGAGTGAAATGTAAAGTTGGACAGAAGGATATAGGCGGAAGGAGACGGGAGAGGATGTGGAAAGGTGGGGGGTGCAAGTGGTGGGAGAAATGTTTGCACATCCGGGTGGGGAACAGGGAGGGGGGAGGGGGGGGAGAGAGTGGGAGAATTTGTTACCGAAAATTGGAGAATTCAACATTCATATCTTTGGGTTGTAAGCTGCCCATGTGGAGTATGAAGTGCTCTTCCTGCCGTTTGCAGGCGCATGCATTTCCCTTTAAGTGCGACAACTGTTTAAAATGCACACAGCCAAGATCAGTGGAAGAGCATTTACATGTAAAAGGAAACACTGCTACCACACAGCACGTCAGTCACGAACACCAGGCGGAAAGGATCAAGAACCTGAAATATTTGTGCGTGCTGTTTCTCTCACACCCCTAATCCATCAAGTGTTTCCAGTTTTTCTGTTTTATTTCAGACAGAATTAATGATTGAGATGTTTAGAATCCCGGATGCTGACTGCTTTATCCATCCACTGGTTGCCCTCTTATGTTTCAGATTTTTATTTCTCTTCCAGTATTTTGTGAGCTAGGTTTACGGCAGGGAAACATACAGCAGGGAAACAGGCCATTCGGCCCACCGTGGTCATGCTGACCATCAACCACCAATCAATCACAGTAATCCTCTGATCCTACTGTATTCCCCCTACATCGCTGTCAACATTTCCGCTGCCTCGGCAAGGCCAGCAGCAGAATCAAGGACCAGTCTCACCCCGGCCATTCCCTCTTCACCCCTCCCAGCTGGCCAGAAGTACAGAAGTGTGAAAACGCACACCTCCAGATTCAGGGACCGTTTCTTCCCAGCTGTTATCAGGCAACTGAACCATCCTATCACCAACTAGAGGGTGACCCAGACCTACCATCTACCTCACTCGGAATATTTTTAATCGGGCTTTACTGGATTTTATCTTGCACTAAACGTTATTCCCTTTATCCTGTATCCGTACACTGTGGACAGCATGATTGTAATCATGTACAGTCTTTTTGCTGACTGGATTGCATGCAACACAAAAGCCTTTCACTGTACCTCGGTACACGTGACAATGAAAGGATGACCTTGTCCTGTACTAGAAGGCCGAGAATGATGTACATAGGCGTTTGGCCAAAGATGAAGCCAAGTTAAAACGCCAGCCTGAGGAAGGGTTCCGTCCCGAAATGTCACCTATCCTTTTTCTCCACAGATGCTGCCTGACTCGCTGAGTTACTCTAGCACTTTGTGTCTATCTTCAGTACAAACCAGCATCTGCAGTTCCATCCTGCACATGGTGCCAAGTCAAACTGATCTGATCTGCCGGCACATGATCCATATCCCTCTATTCCCTGCACTTCCACGTGCCTATTCAAACGTCTCTTAAACACTACTGTGGTATCTGCCTCCACCACCATTACCCCTGGCAGCACGTTCCAGGTCCCCCGTCACTCTCTGAGTGAAGAACTTTCCCCCTCACACCTTATTATCATAGCAATGCATAGACCAAAGAATGGAACAAAGCACAGCACGGAACTGGCCCTTCGGCCCACAATGTTTGTACTGAACATTTTGCCAAGTTAAATTGATCCTATCTGCCTGTACATGATCCATATCTGTCTACTCCCTGCACTTCCACGTGCCAATCCAAAAGCCTCCTAAATGACACGATCGTATCTGCCTCCACCACCACTCCTGCAGCACATTCCATGCACCCACCACATTGTTACCCCTCTCACCTTAAAGCTATGCCCTTTAGTGTTGGTCATTTCCACCCTGGTGAGAGAGGTTCTGACTGTCTACCCTATCTATTCCTCTCATCATTTTGTATACTTCTATCAAGTCTCCCCTCAGCCTCGGATATATCACGGGCTCTCAGCTGAAATTGGGGGCAATCTCCGGCAATGACATCTCTACCAGATGAGATCTTTGCCCTTCATGTCCCTTTTGAAGAGGCTAACAATGTTCCACCTGATTGTGACCCCCAGTCCCTCGTTGGCCCTGTCCTAGAGAAGCCACATCCGCTTTCCCAAAGGTAAAGTCTCAGAACACTCGGCAGCACAGTGACACAGCGGTAGTGTAGCTGCCTTACAGCGCCAGAGACCCTTTGAATTCCACAGACTCACCACCCTCTGGCTGGAGAAATTCCGCCTCATCTCCCTTCTAAAGGTACGTCCTTTTACACTGAGGCTGTGCCCTCTGGTCCTAGACTCTCCCACACATGAAAACGTCCTTTCTACGTCCACATCCCATAAAGAGGTAGAGTTGCTGCCTTACAGTGTCAGAGACCTGGGTTAAATCCTGACTAAGGGTGCTGTCTGTACGGAACGTATATGATTTCCCTGCGACTGCATGGGTTTTCTCCAGGTGGTGCTGTTTCTATAGACGTGCAGGTTTGTAGATTAATTGGCTTCAGTAAAAATTGAAAATTGTCCCTAGTGTGTGTAGGAGAGTGTTAGTGTGCGGGGTGATTGCTGGTCGGCGCAGACATGGTGGGCCGAAGGGCCTGCTTCTGCACTGTATCTCTCGTCCAAAGTCTAAATGGTTGTTGCATTTAATGAGGCGACAAAGAAATCTGTTGTGCGGGAAGAGATTCAGGACGTTTCTAAGGGGAGAAATTTCCAAATGCAATTCCTGTTTGCAACGTAGGAAACAGTCAGGAGATTTCACACGACGCCTCCGCTACTCACCAGCTCATCAATGCGTCTTATGTCATCAGTCACTGGGTTCCCAGTCTTGCATATAGGTCCTCCGAATATATTGAGCAGAAAGAACTGCAGGAAAATAACGATGTTTATCAAAGTCTGTGAAAGAAAAGGACAACACGTTAGAAACCCAGTGGAATATCCACCACCGTTGCTACATGTGCAGAGAGGTATTCAGCATTAGAACAATGTGGCGGCAGGGTGATGTAGCGGTCAAGTTGCTGCCTTACAGCGTCAGGGATCCGGATTTGATCCTGACTACGGGTGTTGTCTGTACGGAGTTTGTACCTTCTCCTCGTGACAGCGTGGGTTTTCTCCGGGTGTGGTGCAGGTTTTTGTATGCTAATTGGCATCTGTAAATTATCCCTAGTGTGTGGGATAGAACCAGTGTGTGGGTGATTGTTGGTCGGTGCCGACTCGGTGGGCCAAAGAGCCTGTTCCACCGCTGTATCTCTAAACCAAACATAGAACGTGGAACAATACAGCACAAAACAGGTCCACAATGTCTGTTCATGTCTTATATATAATCCTTATCCTTCCATTTTCCCCTTATCCATGTGCCTATCCAAATGTCTGTTTTACACCATTGTCATATCTGTCTCCCCGCACCACCCCTGGCAGTGCATTCCCGGCACTCACCACCCTCTGGATAAAAAACGTTGCCCCGCACATCCTCATCCATGCTCCTCACCAGCAATCACCCTGTTCACTGGCACCATCCTACAAACTATTTACAGAAGACAATTAACCTACATCTTTGTAGCGTGGAGGAAACCAGTGCACCCGGAGAAAACCCACACGGTCACAGGGAGAATGTACAAACTCCGTACAGACAGCACCCGTGGTCAGGATCGAACCCGGGTCTCTGGCGCTGTGAGGCAGCAACTCAACTGCTGCGCCACCGTGCTGCTGCAGGCTGCATTCAAACCATGCTGCATGACCGTCCAATCAATTACCCCTCCCTAGAACGGCCTGGGGCTCGGCTGGACCGGGTGCCGCTCCAAGAGGCTGCGCGTGTGGACGGAGCGGCCTACAGCTGGGATTAGCGGTAGAGGACACCACGGCTATGCTTGCCTAGACTGGCCCTGCAACACCGCCATGGCAACGGGCCTTCAAGGTCAGGTCAAGAACCCTGCACTTACAACAACTGGAACTTGAAAATGACGCCAAAAACTGGAGACTCTGTATACTGTCTGCGTACTAAAGAGTGTTTTATTGTCATATGTCCCAGATAAAACAATGAAATCCTTACTTTCAGCAGCACAACAGAATATGTAAACATACTACATGGTACACAATATAATAAATGTCTACCTCATACTGCTACCTGATCACTACTGCTATACACTTAGGGTGTGGTATGGTGGCGCAGCGGTAGTTACTGCATTACAGTGCCAGAGACTTGGGATCGATCTCGACTACGGGTGCTATCTGTACGGAGTTTGTACATTCTCCCTGTGTTTTCCACAGGTGTTCCGGTTTCTACTCCACTCCACTGGTTTGTAGCTTGTAATAGTCTTCGGTAAAATTTGTAAATTGACCCTGGTGTGTAGGATTTTGCGAGTGTGCGGGGACCGCTGGTCGGCGAGGACACGGGGGCCCAAAGGGCCTGTTTCCTCGCTGTATCACTAAAGTAAACTCGTACTGTTTGAGAAAGAACTGCAGATGCTGGAAAAATCAAAGGAAGTAAAAAATGCTGGAGAAACTCAGCGGGTGAGGCATCATCTATGGAACAAATCAATAGGTGACGTTTCGGGTCGAGACACTTCTTCGGACTTCAAACTTGTACTGTCTCTGAGATGCTTATCTAAGATGTATCCAAGTGCTTATGTAGAGTGATACTTGTAGTGACCTGTACATGAAAAGGAATTTCACTGTACCTCGGTATATGTGACAAATAAACGGCAATCAAACCATTGAACCCTCCCCGCCTGCCCCTCCCCACCATTCAGAAGCTACCTGTGGCTGCTGCCTGCTGATTGCCAAGCCTGCTGGTTTCATAGTTGTGATGGCCTCCATTGCTAACCAACGAGTCAGACTGCAGATCTCGTGACCAAGTCCCACGTATGCTAAAAAAAAGATGTCAACATCTAAAGCCTAGCCCGCCCCCAACCTACCCACAGCCCCTGCGTAAAGGAGGCATTCTGTGATCTCCGACAAATAATGAATTGGTTTTAATCCGGTTTATTAATGTTAATTAACTGCCTTTGAACTGTTGAATTGCACAGCCTTTTAAGCATCATTCTTGCCCATTCACATTACTGTTTGCTTAAAGCTATTATTTCAGCAGCTGAAAACATCGCTGAGATTATACGAGTATTTGCTATGGGAAATGTAAATAACACGGAGTGCTAATCTTGTAATAATAGCACAATATTAGGTGGTGGTAGGTGGAACTTTGAATATACTATTTCGAATACGGCATGGAAATAGGCCCGTCAGCCCTCGGCAACCACCGATCACCCGTTCACACTAGTTCAATATTACCTGACCTTACAGATAACCTACTAACCCACACATCTTTGGGATGTGGGAGGCATCCGGAGTACCCAGAGGAATCCCATGCAATCCCAGGAAGAACATGCAAACTCCACACAGACAGCACCCGAGGTCAGGATTGAACCTGGGTCTTTGACACTGTGTAGCAGTGGCTCTACCAGCTGCGCCACCCAGCAGTGTCTTATAGAAGCTTTAGTTTTAGAAGCGGGGAGAACAAGAGTCTATACGCTGATATACATTGGATTTGGAAATGACAGGTATTTTGTGCTACCATGGACTATTGCCCTTAGAATAACTGATCATTTATTGTATATTTATTTTTTATTGCTTTTGCATCTAAAGCTGCAGAATTTAATTATTCCAATTCATATCCTGTGATTTTGACAGATAGACACTCTTCACTTGAGTTGCAGCACTTGTCATTAAGGCAACACAACACTGTATATCACTGAAAGGCTCTTCGGCCCACAATGGTTGTGCCCAACACCATGCCAAGTTAAACTGATCTCATCTGCTTGTACACGTCCCTATCCCTCTATTCCCTGCACTTCCAAGTGCCTATCTTCAAGCTTCTTATACTCCACTATCGTATTTACCTCCATCACCACCCCGGCAATGCGTTTCAGGTCTCCACCACTCTCTGTGCAAAATACTTGCCCCCCACATCTCCATTAACCTTCCCCCTCTCACCTTATACTGTAACTATGCCCTCAAGTGTTGGACATTTCCACCTTGGGAAAAAGGTTCCGACTGTCTACCCTGTCTACGACTCTTACAAGGATATATACTAATATTTGACCTGGAGTAACTCAACAGGTCTGGCAGCATCGCTGGAGAACATGGATAGGTGACTTTTGGGGTTCAGACTGAAGAAACATCACCAATCCATGTTCTCCAGAGATGCTGCCTGATCCGCGAAGTTACTCTGTGTCTTTGTTAGTAAACCAGCATCTGCAGTTCTTTGTGTCTATAATGGCATCAAACAATGGCATTGGTAAAAGTGATGTCAATGGGCAATGTGGTGGTGCATTAGTTACTGTTGCTGCCGAACACCTTTGGGAACCTAGGTTTGCTCCTGCCCTTGCGTGCTGTCCATGAGGAGTTGGCATGTTCTCCCGGTCTCCGCACGGGCTTCTACCAAGTGCTCCGGTTTCCTCCCACATCACAGTGGGAGAAACCAGATATGATGCTAGATTAATTGGCCACAGCAAATCTCAAATTCATGCCAAGGCGACATCAAAGGGAAAATGATGATAAACAAGTAAATATAACGACAGCTGCTTTCCGCATCAATTATTCCAGCAATTGTGCATTGAGTGAAAGATGGCAAACAGATTCACACAGATCAAAGTTGGAAAAGGTCATGCATTTTTGTACCCTTAAGCAAGTGAAGCTTCTGGAACGTCATCAAACAGAAAATGACAGCAAAACACATGAACAGATATCAGGACATCAAATGCATGTCAGGCGGCCTCTGCAGTAATCTGTGCTGGGTCAAACCGCACAATGCACTCACATGATGGCTCTAGTAGCTTTAGTTTTAGTTTAGTTTAGAGATACAGCATGGAAACAGGCCCTTCAGCCCATTGAATCCACACTGACCAGCGATCACCCCCTACCCCCTAGGGTGTCTGGCCCTCTAAAGCTGCAACTCTACCGCCCTTAGCTAGTGAGACTCCCTACCCAGCCCTGTCCCTACCCCAGACACACGGGCTATCACAGCAGCCCCTGAATGTCATTGTAATGCATTGCACAGATACAGGCCCTTCAGCCAACCATGTCCATCAAGAGTCAAGAGTGTTTTATTGTCATATGTTCCGAAACAGAACACAAAATTCTCTTGCTTGAGGCAGCACAACAGGTTTGTAAACACAGTACTCACTGGACCATGTAATAAACGAGCATAAAAAAAAGTTCAATAAATAGAAAACCCAATATAGTGCAAAAAAACAAAAAGAGAGCCTGAAGTTCCTAGTGCAACCAAGGTAGATCATAAAATAAGTGCTGGAGCAACTCAGCAGATCATGCAGCATCGCTGACAACATGGAAAGGTGAAGTTTCAGGTCAGACTGATGGAGTCCAATGCTTCAGTCTGAAAAAGGGTCCCGACCCGAAACGTCACCTATCCATATTCTCCAACGATGCTGCTTGACCTGCTGAGTTACTCCAGCACTTTGTGTTTTTTTGTGCAAACCGGCATCTGCAGTTCTTTGTTTCTACAAGGTAGTTCGTAGTTTAGTTGGAGTTCCTAGTGTTCAATAGCCTGATGGTTGTACGGATGAAGCTGCTCCTGAACCTGGATGTTACAGTTTTCTGACTAAATCAGTCTGTAGAAGGGTCTCGACCCGAAACGTCACCCATTCCTCTCCAGACACGCTGCCTGTCCCACTGAGTTACTCCAGCATATTATGTCGACCTACAGTTTTGTGACTCCTCTACCTTCTTCCCAATGGCAGGAGTAAAATGAGAGTCCATGCCAACCTATTTGCCCTTTGACATTAACTCCACTCGAAATTGCATTTGAAAATCCAGTACACAATAGTTTAAAAAATTGACCTGTTTTTTAAGGCTGATTGGAGTAGTGGGGAGGAAGCTGGAAGAGAGGTGAGAGCAGGACAAGAGGCAGATATGATAGTGGTATTTAAAGCATGTTTGGATAGGTTTAGATTTACTATTGTCACGTGCATCAAGGAACATTGGAAAGCTTTGTTTTGCATGCTATCGAAACAGATCAGATTATATAATGGATAAATACAATCAAGTCAAAACTAATTTACAAAGGGGATGATACAGAGTGCAAATTATAGTTCTCAACATTAGCGTTATACAGCATGAAACAGGCCCTTCGGCCCAGCTTGCCCACAGTGACCAACATGCCCCATCAGTACTAGTCCCACCTGCCTGTGTTTGGCCCACATCCTTCTAAACTTGTCCTATTAAACACACTGATGTATTTAATAGAGGTAAATACATTAGTGTACATCACATATGTATTGTTACAATCATTGTACCCCATAATTTTATGGCTTTTAAAAAAAAAGAATAGAAACAAAGAGAGTGAAGTAGATGAAAAGAGTTGTGAAAGTGACAGAGCGTGCCAAAGGGGGAGAAAAAAAAAGAACCGTTGGTCAAAGAATTAGAGAAAGGGGATTAAGAGATAGACCATAGACAAAAAAGAAAAAAGAGAGAGAGAAAATGAGAGGAAAAAAAAGCCAGTTATTATATTATATATATCATGCAAAAGGAATCTACCAACTCGATAGTTTTTCATCCCCCCCTACCAAGACCCGAGGTATTCTTGCACCCTATCTTTGTAGCAATTCTATGAATGCAGATCACGTCTGATAGAAACAATCTGATTTTCCTGCCGGGTGGAGTCTCATAACTTCCAGATGTAGCGTTTAAAACATAGTTGAAATCCACATATTTAATGTTGGTATAGGGGCATTTTTCCAGAATTTTAAGGTGAGCTTTTTTCCTATTACTAAGCCGTAATCAAATAGATTCTTTTGATACACATTTAATTCCAAACTACCTTCAGTCATTCCAAAAATAATCCTTTCTGGCTTTGGTGTCATTTTTATTTTAAACAATTTTGTGAGAATTTCAAAGATTTCAATCCAAAACCTTTGAATTTTTGTACAAAAGATGAATGAGTGCGCTATAGTAGCTTCTTGAAACTGGCATTTATCACAAATTGGTGAGACGTTGGGGAAGAATTTATTTAATTTAATTTTTGAGTAGTATAATCTGTGTAAATTTTTTTATTGTATTAAAGTGTGTCTTACGTTTATTGAGCATTTATGCACATTTAATAAGTACTCTTTCCACCTTTCATTGGAAATTTTTATGCTTAATTCCTTTTCCCACTCACCTCTGATACCTTCCGTTGTTGGTATTACTGCATTTAGTATAATATTATATATATATATATGAAATTAAATTTGCTGATTCCGCCTTTGTATTCATTGCTTCATCTAGTAAGTCTGAAATGTCATTTTGTAAAATTCTTGTGCATGTTTTTTCAGATAATCACATATTTGGAAATATTTAAAATACTGATTGTTACCCAGATTGTATTTTAGTTGTAATTGTTTAAATGATAGTAGTTTTCCCGTTTCATACAAATCTCCCAAAGTTTTAATTCCTGCTCTTTCCCATTGTATAAATGCTTTATCTATAACTGGGGGTTTAAACAGAGGGTTTTTAGCAATACTATTTAGCAATAGTATTTTATTTGTTTCCAAATTCTGATTGTACTATGTATAATTGGGTCTCTGTTATAGTTTGTATTAGTCACCGTCATTGGTGAGAGAAGGATCACACCAATATTAAAAGGGGAGCAATCCTCTTTCTCCATAACGATCCACTCCGGTTGTTGAAGAGAGTTATCCAACAATTGGATAGGTATATGGACGGGAAGGGAATGGAGGGGTATGGTCTGAGTGCAGTTAGAGGGACTAGAGGAAAATAAATGGTCGGCACGGACTGGAAGGGCCGAGAGGGCCTGTTTCCGTGCTGTAATTGTTATATGGTTATATATGGTAATTGAATCATATTTCTAATATTTACCGACCAATAATAATACATGAAATTATGGAGTGCTAATCCCCCTGCTACTTTGGGTTTATTCAGGTGCGGTCTTTGTATTCTATGGGACTTATAATCCTAAATAAAATTTGTAATATCTTAGTCCAATTTTAAAAAAACTTTTTGGGTAAGTATACCCAAGTCTAAATGCTTCTTAAACGCGATAGTACCTGCCTCAACAATTTCCTCCGGCAGCTCATTCCATACATCAACACCCTTTGTGTAAAAAAACTTGCCCCACTGGTTCTTCACTGGTTCTTCACTGGTTCTTAAGCCCATGTCCTCTGGTTATGCAGTGGAGCACATCAGTTCCAGAGACAAAGTCCAATGTCCGCAATGGGACAGAGGTGAATCGGACAGGGAATGGAGGGATAAGGATCACGCGCAGGCAGAGGAGATTAGTTTCTCTTGGCATCATGTTCAGCACAGACATTGTGGGCTGAAGGGCCGGTTCCTGTGCAGTATTATTCTACATTTTTCCGAATAAATTTCAAGATCCTTCTTTATGTTTACAAAGCCCTTAACGGGCTTGCCCCCACCTACATCAAAAGTCTGCTTACCCACCACACCACCTGCAAGTCCCTCAGATCAGCCAACTTGGGATTAATGACCATCCCACGGTCTAGACATAAGCTCTAGGTATAAGCTCAGGGGTGACCGCGCCTTTGCGGTTGCAGCTCCTAGACTGTGGAACAGCATCCCTCTTCCCATCAGAACTGCCCCCTCCATCAACTCTTTTAAGTCGAGCCTTAAATCATCTTTAATCTCAAGCCTTTCTTGACGTCCTCTGAGGGAGGGCTATATGTATATATTTATGTATGTACTTAATCTATGAACCACTGTTGAATAACGTTAGTACCTCCACCAATGCAAAGCTTTTGGTCAACGAGAGTTGTTTTCTAAATGTGCTATAGAAATAAAAGTGACTTGACTTGACTTGTTTTCAAACAATATCCCAGGGACTAAAGCGAGTCAGCATTCTGAAACATTTCGTCATTTCTCTGAGAAAGGCTGGTTGCTTCCTCGTGCTCCCGATTCATTTAAACACCACTCAGCTCTGACTCACTTTGCACTGTGACTGGCAAGGGCACTCCTAAAACGTTTTGTAAAACTGAGATTTTATGTTTGGCATCCAGACAGATCCCAGAAGGAACTTTCTTTTCAACCGAATCCGGATCTAAGTCAGGTCACGGTGCAATCCAAATGTGTTACTTATTAACTGCAGCCCGCAGTCTGACTGCTACTTCTACTCCTGCCATTCCTAAGCTCCAGTTTAGTGTTTAATGTTACTTTATTTATCACATATGCACCAGCCCAGTTAAATTCCTTTTACAGATATTACACATGTGAGCACCGCCCTTTTTGTTGCCACGATCCAAAGTCCAGTTGGCCCGTGCGCTCGATGTACTGGGAGCAGTTCCCACAAACCAACTTCCCTCTCTACTCCTTGCCCGGCCATCTTTGTGTCCAGGGGGCATCTTCTGCAGCCAACCTTGAAGGCGCCGGAGGATCACCGTCCTCCCGGCCCACTCCTAGTCAGACGTAACCAGTTCCCTCCCGACCCGGCTGACCAACGAGCCTTCAGGCGGGCCTCAAGGAGCCTTCGAGCAAGTTCCCGATCCTGACAAACCTTCGGGTGGGTTCCCAGTCCCGCTGAGCGACAAGCGCTCGGGTAGGCCCGCGGTTACGCCGATCGATGAGGGGAGGTGGAGGGAGGGTAGGGCTGGCAGCCGGCCTGTTACTGTAGGGAGGGAGGGAGTCAGGGGACATGCGGGGTCGGACAAGACGCATCTGGCGCAGCTTATTTTGGCAGAAGGAAGGGAGTGTCTAATCGTGTGGGCAAGGCACATGGACAGGTAGGTTCTGCAAGCAGGGCCAATCCATTCCAGTTGTATCCCAACTTTACTTTCAGCCTTTACAGATACAGTGTGGAAACAGGCCTTTCGGCCCACGGAGTCCATGCCCACCAGTGATCACCCGTACACTGGCACTATCCAACACACTAGAGACATTTTACAGAAGCCAATTAACCTACCAATCTGTAAGTCTTTGGAATGTGGGGGGAAACCGGATCACCCGGAGAAACCCATGCGGTCGCAGGGAGAACATACAAACTCCGTACAGACAGTCCCTGTAGTCAGGATCAATCCCGGGTCTCTGGCGCTGTGAGGCAGCAACTCTACTGCTGTGTCACTGTGCTGCCCTTGATTTTGCAAGCATGATCATTCCATTTCAATTGTATCTGAACTGTAAACAGGTTTAATGGAACTTTATTTGTCACACATTGTACAGTGAAATTCACTTTTGTATACAGCCCAGTACAAGCACCACTATACATAAGCACTTAGATGGGGTGGAAGATTGCAACCTTCACGTGGTCCACCCTGTTTTTGACTAATGCAATCAACTCGATGTGCACAAACAGAAGAGCAAATAGAACAAGTTGTCCAACAACTTTAGTCTGTGCACGCCACCCGAAAGAAGAAGAAGCACTTAGATACATCTTAGATAAGCATCTCAGATACAATACAAGTGTATCGTAGTAATACAATGAGACAGTAGAGTCACCAGTTTGGTGCCATTGTCAAGTCCCAGTTGTTGTAAGTACAGGGTTCTTGACCTGATCCTGATCCATCACTTACTGTACCAATTGGCCTTGAGACCAACCAACCCCATAAGAGGCCACCACATCTGGGTGGCTTCAGGCTTCAGTTCATTCTTGTCACGAGTACAGAGATACAGTGAAAAGCTTTGTTTTGCTTGCTATCCAAACAGACCAATCCAAACAACGGAATTCATTGCCACAGAAGCTTGTGGAGGCAAAGTCAATGGATATTTTTAAGGTGGAGATTGATAAATTCTTGCTTAGTAAGAGTGTCAGAGGTCAATTCTCCCTTTAGGAGAATGTCGTTGCGAGGGAGGGTTAGATCAGCCATGATTGAATGCCGAGTAGATTTGATGGGCCAAATGGCCTAATTCTGCTCCTATAACTTATGGACAAGAGATCAGATAATACTATGCATAAATAATCAAGCTAGATTCACGTACAATAGAGGAGGGAGATACAGAGTGCCAAATATAGTTCACAGGATTATAGTGCACCAGGGCAGTGTTTACTGGGTCGTTATTTCATGATTAATCTCGTCTCGATTATATAATCAGAAGTAGGGATGTTCACTGTTGATTGCAGAATGCTTCATTCCACTTGCAACCATTTTCAGTAAATGCAGCACTCCTAGATTGAGCGTTAGTATTGTCACATGGATCGAGCAAATGTGAAAAACATTCTTGGTTCTTGGTTACTTGGTCCGCCAAAATATTCCAACTGGAATTTAAACTGGAGGTGGTGAAGGGAGGGGTTTAACCAGAGAGGGTTATTGGGAAGAAAGTGCCACTTTAAATTTAGTTGCATCTGGCTGGGCAACCGTGGTTTGGTGGACATTATTCCATGCTTTAATAGTGCATGGGAAGAACGAATTGCTGTACACATCTGTCTTTGTGGTTGGGACCACAAATTGGATCGAATGCCCTCGTCTGCTCCTAACGTTATTTGCATGCAATCTAAATATAGTGCACTGAACATAGGACAGTACAGCACATGGTTAGGCCCTTTGCCCACAATGTTAGTGCTGAACATGATGCCAAGCATCTCTTATCTACCAGCGCATAATCCATATCCCGCCATTCCCTGCAATATCTGTGTGCCTATCCAAAAGAGTACCTTAAATGCCGCGATCGTATCGGGCTCAACCACCACCCCTGGTGGGTGCGTTCCAGGCACCCACCACCTTCTGTGTAGAAAACCTGCCCTGCACATCTCCTTTAAACTTTGTCCCTCTCACCTCAAAGTGATGCCCTCTAGTATTTGATTTTCCAATGTTGGCAAAAAGGTTCTGAGTGTCAGATATACCGTACATAGATACATAGATCAATTCAAACTCAAGTACAATAGATAGAGCAAAGGGGTCGATACCCAGTGCAGAATATAGTTCCAGTGGTGTAGCACATCAGTTCCATCGAGAAAGTCCTGCATGCAAGGCCTCACAGTGCCAGAGACCCTGGTTCGAACCTGACCTTGGGTGCTGTCTGTGTGGAGTTTGCACGTTCTCCCTGTGACCGTCTGAGTTTCCTCCGGGTGCTCCGGTTTCCTCTCACATCCCAAAGATGTGCAGGTCTGTAGGTTAATTGGCTTCTGTAAATTCCCCCCCCCCCCCCTAGTGTGTAGGGAGTGGATGTAAAAGTGGGATAATGTTGAACCAGAGTGAACAGCTGATCGATGATCGGCATGGATTGTTGGGCCGAAGGGGCTGTTTTCATGCTGCATCTCTAAACTAAAGTAAATACCAATATGGAGTGGACGATAGATATCTGCCTTGTCTGTGATATCTGCACCCGGTCAACGAATAAGTAAAGTAAAAATTCCATTAAATGCTGAACATCACCTCATCTGGGTCTGGAACAGGGTTCACAAGTTGGCATCAATAACTTTAAAATAATAAGCTAGTCCAAAGTGTTTTACTGGAGAATTACCAGCTAAATTATGATATAAAGACAATTGATATAAAAGGGATGTAAAGACAAGAGATATAAAATCCAATCGAATTTAGATGATCAGCCGTGATCATATTGAATGCCGGTGCTGGCTCGAAGGGCCAAATGGCCTACACCTGCACTTATTTGTTTTATCTTTCCATGTTTCTTCTATGTTTATAGAGTGTAGTTTGCAGGAAGAGAGGCAAGTATTTTCTATTTATATATGGATTTCCATCATTGCTGACAAGTCTGCATTTGTTGCCAATTCCTGCACGCACCCAAGGCAATTTCAGAGGCTGCAGATGCTGAGGGCTGGAGTAAAAAGCAACCTGATGAAGGAACTCAGCAAGTCAGGCGGCATCCATGGAGGGAGAGGACAGGCGGTTTATCGTGTTGCGACCCTTCTTCAGACTGAAGAGAAAGGTAGACACAAAACGCTGGAGTAACTCAGCGGGTCAGGCAGCAACTCTGGACAAAAGGAATAGGTGACATTTTGGCTCCAGACTCTTCTTGAGACTGAATGTCAGGGGAGAGTGAAACTAGAGATGTGAAAAGGTACAAAGAACAAATCAGAGCCGGCATTGATGACCCAGGAACGGTGGAACCCACAATGCTCCATTGTTGGCTGGTGAAAAGGTCATCTCTCTGTGGTAGAGAGCGAGGGTGAGGGGTAAGAGCTGGCAAGTAATCCATAGATTTATGTGAGGAGGGGTTCATTATGTGAGGAGGAGTCTGATGGGGGGGAGAGAGGGAGGTAGCTCCAGCTGGCTCCTTATCATGTTGTACAAGTTGCCAGTGTTTGTTTGTAATAGTCCCACGGGCGACAGAAAAGGTGAATTACAGCGCTGTTGCAAGTCCCTTCACATTTCTTGCTACCTCTGAGAGCAGCTTGTAGAGGTGTAACCTCGGGGTACCAGACACCAGAGGTCACGGCCTCAGAAAAGTTTAGAAAGGAGATGAGGTGGAATTTCTTTAGTCAGAGGGTGGTGAATCTGTGGAATTCATTGCCGCAGACGGCTGTGGAGGACGTTATTGGGTATTTTTAAGGCGGAGATTGACATATTGTTGATTAGTGCAGGTGTCAGAGGTTTTGGGGCGATGTTTGGAGAATGGGGTTGAGAGGGAAAGATAGATCAGCCATGATTGAATGGTGGAGTTGACTTAATGGGCCGAATGGCCTAATTCTGTTCCAGTAACCTATGAACATGACCCAGAGCTCAACCCTATCTTGAATGCTCTGTGCGTGGAGTTTTACATTGAGTTGTCTGCAATTTCCTCCCACATCCCAAAGGCAGGTTGGGAGGTTAATTGATCAATGTGTTGACAGGAATGTGACGAGAAAAACATATTTTTGGCCTGGAGCGCCTGTTTCTGTGATGTATTTCTTTCTCGACACCAACGCACTCGATGTACACTAAACATCCACGCATAAACTACTGCATCCGGAGTTCCCAACGCTGCATCTGGCCTCTTGTACCTTGGCGAGACCACGTGTAGACTCAGCGACTGTTTTGCCAAACACTTGCGCTGGATCCACCAAGGCCCACTGGATTTTCCAGTTGCTAACCATTTTGATGCCTATTCCAGTTCCCACACTGACCTTTCTGTCTAGGCCCTCCTCCCTTACCAGAATGAGGCCACACACAAACTGGAGGAACACCACCTCATATTCCACTTGGGCAGCTAACAACCAAGTGGTACGAAGGTTGAATTCTCCACAATAAATTCACTGAAAAGGGTGAATGTATTATGGGGAACAAGGAAATGGCAGATGAGTTGAACAGGTACTTTGGATCCGTCTTCACAGAGGAGAACACAAACAATCTCCCTGATGTACTAGTGGCCAGAGGATCTAGGGTGGTGGAGGAACTGAAGGAGATTCAGGCAGGAAATGGTGTTGGGTAGACGGATGGGACTGAAGGCTGATAAATCCCCAGGGCCCCTGGGTCTGCATCCCAGGGTACTTAAGGATGTGGCTCTAGAAATCGTGGACGCATTGGTGATCATTTTCCAATGTTCTATAGATTCAGGATCAGTTCCTGTGGATTGGAGGGTAGCTAATGTTATCCCACTCTTAAAGAAGTCAGCAGAGACAACAAGGAATTATAGACCAGTTAGCCTGACATCGGTGGTGGGGAAGATGCTGGAGTAAATAATAAAAGATAAAATAGCGGCACATTTGGATAGCAGTAGCAGGAGCGGTCCGAGTCAGCATGGATTTACAAAGGGGAAATCATGCTTGACTAATCTGGATTTTTTGAGGATGTAATCAGGATAATGGACAAGGGAGAGCCAGTGGATGTAGTGTACCTGGACTTTCAGAAAGCATTTGATAAGGTCCCACATAGGATTTAGTGGGCAAAATTAGAGCACATGGTAAGGTGCTGATATGGATAGAAAATTGGTTGGCAGACAGGAAACAAAGGGTAGGAATTAACGGGTCCCTTTCAGAATAGCAGGCAGTGACTAGTGGGGGTACCGCAAGGCTCGGTGCTGGGACCGCAGCTATTTACAATATATATTAATGATTTGGATGAAGGGATTAAAAGTAACATTAGCAAATTTGCAGATGACACGAAGTTGGCTGTGTGAACTGTGAGGAGGATGCTACGAGGATGCAGGGTGATTTGGACAGGTTGGGTGAGTGGGCAGATGCAGTTTAATGTAAATAAATGTGAGGTTATGGTGAGGAAGATGCCTTTCAGCTCACAATGTCTGTACCAAACATGATGCCAAGTTAGACTAACCTCCACTGCCTGTACATGATCCATATCACTCCATTCCCTGAATATCTCAAAGTCCCACTAAGACCACTTTTGCCACTCTTCTGTACCCTCGCCAAAGCCTCCACATCCTACCTGCAATGGGATGACCAGAACTGTACATAATTCTCAAATGCCACCTTACCAAAGTGCAATAAAGCTACAACACAAATTCCCGAAGTCAAGCTGAAGGCAAGCGGACCATACGCCTTCGTCACCACTCAATCTCCTTGTGTAGATGTCAAGCTGCTGATCCTAACCTCACATGTAGCGTCAAACACACCAATGTAGTTGAAGACTAAAATAACCTGCAGATGCCGCCATCCTGAAACAAAATCATTAACCAGAACAACTCAATGCATCAATCAGCATCTGTGGAGGCAAAAAGCGCAGTTGATTTTCCACTGAAATAGTCTCAGAGTTGAAGAGTTGAATGGCAAAGAGAATAAAATAAACCTGTATGTGTTGGCAATGTCAAGACCCCTTTGCTGAGTTTCAATTTGAGTTTAAAAAAGAACTGCAGATGCTAGAAAAATTAAAGGCAGACAAAAACGCTGGAGAAACGCAGTGGATGAGGCAGCATCTACGGAGCGAAGGAAATAGGTGGCTTTTCCGATCGAGACCTTCATTTTAGTTTAGAGACACAGCATGGAAATAGGATCTTCAGCCCAACGAATCCGTGCCGACCATTAATCACCCGTTCACACTAGTTCTATGTTGTCCCACTTTCCCATTCACTTCCTAGAAATTAGGGGCAATTTTATAGAAGCAAATTAACCTACAAACCTGTACGTTTTTGGGACGTGGGAGGAAGCTGGAGCACCTGGAGCAAACCCACCTAGTCACAGGGAGAACGTGCAAACACCACACACAGGCAGCACCCGACATCAGGATCGAACCGTGGTCTCTGGTGCTGTGAGGCAGCGGGTCTACCTGCTGCACCGCAAGTCATACTGCCCGAGTTATCCGAGCCGGCTTGTCAGAAATGACGTGGGAAGTGGTAGGGAGAATGGGGAATTTAGTATGGGGATGAGGAATTACTTTAGCCAGAGGGTGGTGAATCTGTGGAATTCATTGTCACAGACGGTGGTGGAGGCCAAGCCATTGGGTATTTTTAAGGCGGAGATTGACAGATTCTTGATTAGCAAGGGTATCAAAGATAGGCAGGAGAATGGGGTTAAGAGGGGAATATATAGATCAACCATGGTCAAATGACAGGGCAGGCTCGAAGGGCTGAATGGCCTCATTCTGCTCCTATGTCTTATGATCTTATGGGAAGGAGAGGAACAAAAGGTTAGTGTGCACTTAGGATCCGTGACAAAACTTTTCTGAGAGTAACTTTGGCTGGTGTTACATTTAGGAGCTGTGTGTCCCTTTAAAAACAGAGCCAGAATATGACTTCATGACCCATGTATAATTGTTTGTTGTCAATGATTGGGAAACGCCTTCTCAAAAGTCCCTTCTTTGGAACCCTTGGTTGACCAAGCAAGAAGAGAGCAGATCGAAAGCTTAAAAGAGAAAATGTGTGCGTGCCTCAACACCACTAACAAATCAAAACTTGGCGGTACACTGGTGCAGCGGTAGAGTTGCTGGTCGTTGGTCAGGGTGGACTCGGTGGGCCGAAGGGCCTGTTTCTGCACTGTACCTCTGAAGTCTAAAGTCGAAGGAAACACTGCTTCAATTGTGGCCACTTTGCATTCCTGGAATGGCCTTGTCCAGCGCGGCGATCCCAGACCACAACGTGAAAACTACCAGCTGATCTTCTTTAGTAATGGCAATCCCAAGCAGGCACCCCACTCTCTGTTGTTGAAGTAGCGTCCAGGGATGTTTATCTGAATGCAGAAATGGTGACGCAGTGGCGCAGTTAGTAGTGCTGCTGCGCCAGAGACCCGGGTTCGATCCTGACCCCGACCTCACCCTGTGAGTGTGGGTTTTCCTCCCACACCCCAAAGACATACAGGTGGTAGGTTAATTGGCCTCTGAAAATTGCCCCTAGTGTTTAGTTTAGTTTACAGGGACAGCGTTGAAACAGGCCCTTTGGGCCACCAGGTCCACGGCGACCAGCAATCACCTGTACACTAGTTCCAACCTACACACTAAGGGATAATTTACGTAAGCCAATTAACATACAAGCCTGCACATCTTTGGAGTGTGGGAGGAAATCAGAACACTCGGAGAAAACACACATGGTCAAGGGAGGGGTGGGAGATTGCAACCTTCACGTGGTCCGCCCTGTTTCGACAAATGCAATCAACCTGGCGTGCGCAATCAAATAAGATCAAATAGAACAAGTTGTCCTACAACTTTAGGCTGTGCACGCCATAGGCAAGAAGAAGAAGTCACAGGGAGAACGTACAAACTCTGTACAGACACCACCCGTAGTCTGGATCAAACCAAGGACTTTGGCACTGTGAGGCAGCAGTTTTACTGCTGAACCACCCTAGTGTGTATGGAATGGGTGTGAAAGTGAGATAACATAGAACTAGTGCGAACGGGTGATCGCTGGTCGGCGTGGAATCGGTGACCGAAGGGCCTGTTTCCATGCTGTATCTCTAAACTAAACTCAACAGCTTCAACAGCTTTAACTACACTGGAAAGGTCTGATGGGTCTTGGTCCTGCAACCTTCTGAGCCAAAGACACAAGTGTTCTTCAGGTCAAAGGTAGGGCTTAAGTCCGCATAACAATCTGGAGTTCTGCGGCACTTCATACATTCATACGTGAGTGTGATTAGACAAATGTTGACTGACTTGGGATAGGATATTTTAGTCAGGTTACACAAAGCCGGAACCAAAGAAGAAAGTTTAAAGTGACTTGTGAAGGAGAGAGGGAGAGTTTATTAAAGGCTAAATCAGTGGGCCAAGAATAGATACTATTCTCTCTGTGCCATAGCTCATATGCAGCATGGAAACATGTTTAATCGGACTTTACCGTGCACTAAACATTATCCCCTTTATCCGGTGTCTGTACACTGTGGATGGTGTATAATCACATATAATAAGTATATGCTTATTGATTATAATCACGTATAGTCTTTTCGCTGACTGGATAACATGCAACAAAAAGCTTTTCATTGTACCTCGGTACACATGACAATAATAAACTATGCTAAACTAAACCATGCTAAACTAAACTAAGGTCAACTAAAGTGAATCATGAAGGAGAGAGGTTAAGCTTAATTAGAGGCAAAATCTGTGCCCCAAGATAACATTCTCTCTGTCAGTTTAGATCGAGCCCAGAAACAGGCCACATAACCACAGAGTAGTCTGTGGAGACCATCAATCACCCATTTACACTAACCCCACTTTTATTCTCCCCACATCCTCATCAGCTCCCTACACATTCAACCACTGTACAACATGCAGGCAAAAGGACTAGCTGTAGATCAGCATCTTGGTCTGCATGGACAAGTTTGGCCGAAGGACTTGTTTCTGCGCAGTTTGACTCTATGCCTTCTATGACACTGTGTACAGAGCCAGTACCACTGTCAGGAATATCAGGAGATATTAAACCTCTATTGATGCACCATAAAAAGTATACTGCCCGCTTGCATTGCAGCTCGGTTTGAGAACAGCTCTGCCCAAGACGGCAAGAAATTGCTGAGCGCTGTAGATGTAGCCCAGTCCATCTCAAAAAAACAGACTTTCCGCCATTCATGCCATCTACACTTCACACAGCCTCAGAAAACAACCAAAGACTTGTTCCAGCCAGTCATTCCTTCTTCTCCCTGCTCCCGTAAGGCAGAAGGTACAGAAGCACACACTGCCAGAATCACAAACAGTTCTTCCATTCGCTAGGGTACTGTCTGATTCACCTCTACCCCAATGAAGATATCTATATTGCTAAAAGTCTGATGTTGACCATTGATGTTCTGTGTATTGATTTTCGAAAAAACGCTGCCACTCACGGCTGTGATTTTTTGGCCATCTTACTCAGAGTCCCCATCCACTGCGCCGGGCAAGGGGATTTTTCCCATCGATGAAAAATAAAAGAGTTATTAGTGTTTAAAAAATGTTGAGATTCTCTCTCCTGAAGGCCACGCCCCTTTCGGAGGAACCATAAAACCCAAAAGTGTTGAGTGCCTCAGTCAGTCTCTGCAAAATAGGGGATCGAGAGGGTCACGTCTCTCAGTCTGAGCTGTGAATAACACTGAACACATGTTTACTAAACTGTGAGTGGTTTTACTGACCTTTCAGTGCCCTTAATGTGGTTTGAAAATACAGTTTGGAAATGCTAAAGCTGTGTTGCCTTTGGTTTGGGAATGCTAATGCTGTGTTGCCTAATTAAAGTTGCCTTGCCTAATTAAAGTTGCCTTGCCTTCTATATAATTAAAAGTCTAATCTTGACCACTTCCCGTTTGCGTTTTATATTGATTTAAAAAAAAAACGCTACCACGTACAGCTGTGATTTTTGGCCATCTTACTCAGAATCCCCTTCCGCACATCAGGTGCCGAGAATTTTTCCCCATCGATGAAAAATGAAAGAGTTATTACTGTTTAAAAACTGTTGAGATTCTCTCTCCTGTCAATCAAACCATTAAGGCCACGCCCCATCTGGTGGGAGGAGGGAGAGGTCACGACTCGCTGTCTTTAATGGCCTTGCACCCTGCTTGAAATGGTATGAAACTGTACTTGAATTTGGTGGCCTTGCACCCGGCTTGAAATGGAATTTGAAGGAATAGCCACGAGTCACCAGGAGTGAGTGAGCTTCCCACACAACAGGCTTGAGTGACTGAGCCGCCAGCCCAAGAATCCATTCGGCCCACAATGTCCATACTAGCCCTCTGGAAACCTATCCCTTCGGTTCACAACTAGCGCTCCTGAAAGCCCCCCCCCCCCCCCCCACTGGCCACTAACATTGGAATTGGTGGAGAGGTGGAATATTGTGTAGGGGGACCAGCCTCCCTATTGCAGTTAAACATAGATACATAGATGTACTGGTCGGAACCCTTCTTCTCAGGGGTTGTGAAAGAAGGGTTCTCACCCAAAAGTCACCTATTATTTTTCCTCATGGCATGCTGCCCGACCTGCTGAGTTACTCCAGCACTTTGTGTCTATCTTCGGTATAAACCAACATCTGCACTTCATGCCAACAAATACATTGACGTGCTGGTAGGTTAACTGAATGCCATAGATCATCCTTGTCCTAGGAAATAGGTAAGTGAATTGGGATAAAGTTGATGGGCATGTGAAAGGAAATAGATTATGGGGACGGAGGCAAAGGGACGGGATGGATAGGATTGCAGAGAGAGCCGGCATAGACTCAATGGGCTGAATGCCCCCTTCCATGGACAGGTGCACTGAACTGAATGGACATACAAGAGAGATACCAGGAACTTCAGATGCTGGAATCCTGACTGGAGGTGAGGAGGAATTTCTATAGCCAGAGGGTGGCGAACCTGTAGAATTCATTGCCACAGGCGGCTGTGGAGGCCAAGACATTGGGTATTAAAGCAGAGATTGATAGGTTCTTGATTGGTAAGGGCGTCAAAGGTTACATGGAGAAGGCAGGAGCATGTGGTTGAGAAGAACACAAAGTGTTGGAGTAATTCACCGAGTCAGGCGGCATCTCTGGACAACATGGATAGGAGATGGGTTTTGGGTTGGGACCCTTCTTCACTCAATGAGATGTTTTACACAGCTGGGATTGGACTCCTCCGGGTCCACATTGTGAACAGTTCAAATTGTGTTCCAAATTGACTGTAAAAATAACTAAGCGAGTACGGTATTCTGAAACACGCAAGGTATCATGGGACTTGTCAAAGATCACTCACGATAAACATTCTCGGCAGCTGTGTTGCTGCATGGATACAGACCTGCGTTTCACCCTTAGTCAGGATTGAACCCGGGTCTCCGGCGCCGCAAGCGCTGTTGAATTGCTACTGGGCAGTGCCCGTCATCTCCCGAGTGTCCCATCCCTGTCCGGGGACAGCGGGAGATGTCCGGGGCGACCCTGGACTGATGGGACACCGGCCCAGAGCAGTAGTGGCCCAGGTTTACAGCCATCGTGGAGAAGAAGTGCTAACTCCAGCTCAACTCTGCCTGTCCTGCCGGGTTAACCGGCAGCCCTGGATTGACGGGACACCAGCCTGGAGCAGTGGCGGCCCAGGTTTAGAGCCAGCAAGGAGAGGAATAGCTAACACCACTGCTCCGGGCTAGTGTCTTGTCAGTCCAGGGCTGTCGGTTAACCCGGAGGAACAGGCAGGGAGCTGAGCTGGAGTTAGCGCTTCTTCTCCGCGCTGGCTGTAACCCTGGGCTGCCACTGTTCCAGGCCGGTGTCCCGTCAGTCAAGGGTCACACCAGACATCTCCGGCTATCCCCGGACAGGGATGTGAAACTCGGGAGGGGAGACCCGGGTTTTATCCTGACGACGGTTGAAACGCAGGTCTGTTTCAATGCAGCAGTTCAGCTGCCGAGAATGTTTATCGCGAGTGACCTATGACCTGGGCATGCCCAGTCAGAATACCAAACTCACTTATTGCATCTAGGATGAGTTGTTTACTTTGATGACCGGCAACAAGCATTTCCAGACTCTGGGTGCAAGGTGCATTTTATTTATCTCCCCTTGGTGCTTTAAGAGTGAAGAGGTTCTCTTGACTTTAGAAATACAGCGCGGAAACCCACACAACCTATAAACTTTGGAGTGTGGGAGGAAACCGGAGCACCCGGGAAAAACCCACGCGCACAGGAAGAACGTACAAACTCCATACAGTCAGCACCCGTAATCAGGATCGACCCCAGATCTCTCGCTCCGTAAGGCAGCCACCGTACGGCCCCTATTCTTTCCGCTGACTGGTTAGCACTGTACCTCGGTACACGTGACAACAAACTACACTAAACTAGCAATTCTGCTGGTCAAATCACAAGAGCTTTTCTTCTGACATTTTTTCCTTAGACTCTCGCAATCGCACGTGATCTCTTATCGGACAGAACAGGCCCCCTCTGCCTCAGGCTGTACAATCCAGAGGGAGTATGATCGTTATCTGGTTACAAAGAAGCAGTCAGGGTCAAATCAATTAATGGTCTTGTCAGTCGAGGAATGCTTCAGTCAACTTTCCCAAAAGCCAAACACAAATTGCTAAAGGGCCTGTCCCACTTGGGCATCATTTACGCGACATAATTTACGCGACATCTCCTTTGGACAACCTAATGTACTCAAATATGTTTTTCATTGTATTGCGGGTACATGCACCAATAATAAGAATGTGCAAACTCTGTACAGACCGCACCCAAGGTCAAGATTGTACCTGGGTGTCTGACGCTGTGAAGCAGCAACTCTACCACTGCGCCACCGTGCTGTCTGTGGTGACGTTCTTGGGGCAGGAATGGTTGACTTCCATCTATGAAGCCATCTTCCTTGGTGCAAAGTGAGACTTCGACCATCTGAATACTTTCCCCTTGAAGTAGGTTGACTTCTATTTACCAGGGCGTTTTGATGCCAACTTAGTCAAGGGCTGCCTTGACTTCAGAGACAAAATCATCCTCACCATGGGATGTTATATGATCTCAAATGCTCTCATGTATTTTATTATTTCACGTAGAATGTCGAATCCATGGGGATGCATCACAGCTTGGTTTGGCAACAGCACTGCTCTCAAAGACCACAAGAAATTGCAGGGAGCTGTAGATGTAGCCCATTCCATCACAAAAACCAGCCGTCCTTCCATCTACTCCATCTATACATCACGCTGCCTCGGAAAAACAGCCATAGAATCATGGAGCACTCACACTCTGGTCATTCCCTCTTCCCCCTCTCCTGATGGGCAGAAGATACAAACAGTGGTGCAGCAGTAGAGTTGCTGCCTTATAATACCAGAGACCCGGGTTCCATCCCGACTACGGGTGCTGTCTGCTTGGAATTTGTAAGTGTTCCCTAAGACCGCGTGGGTTTTCTCTGGGTGCTCCAGTTTCCTTCAACACTCCAAAGACGTACATCTTTGTAGGTTAATTGGCTTTGGTAAAGATTGTAAATTGTCCCTACCGTGTAGGATATTGCTAATGTACGGGGATTGTTGGTCGGCGCGGACTCGGTGGGTTGAAGAGCCTATTTCTGCGCTGTATCTAAGCTCAACTAAAAGCTTGAAAGTACGTTCCACCCAATTCAAAAACAGTTGCTGTTGTCAAACTCTCGAATTGACCTTTCAAGCTAAAGATAAATACCCAATCTTCCTATCAACCTTGTTGCAGCCCTTGCACTTTTAAAAAAACAAATGTACACTTTCTCTGTAGCTGTAACACTATATTGTGCACTCTGTTCATCTTCTCCTTTGCACTACCCGATGTACTCACATATGTTTTTCACTGTATCTTGCGTACATGCATCAATAATAAACCTGTATTGATGCCAATAATGACTTGGCTGGAAACCAGCTTCGGTGTTGTATGGGTTCTCAGAAAGCAGAGATTTTGTTTCTTCTCATGATTCATAGATACTTGGAGGAAGTCACCTGACCCAAGTTGAGAGGGAAAATGAGATCAACCATGTTCGAATGGGGGGGGGGGGGGGAGCAGACTCGACGGTCAGATTGGACTATTTCTGCGCCTACGTTTTAAGGATGTACGGCCCACTGAGTTTGTGCTATCATTCAGAGTTACCCCATCAATCCTATTTTACTTCGGAGTCATGCGAGTGACTACGCGAAGAAGCCCCGCCAGGCGTATGCGCGTCATTACGTCCGACGCATGGCGCACTGACGGGCTGGAGAGCGCAGCTCCACCAGCGGTAAGTAATAAACCAGCAGATAGGTTATTTTAACAACTTTCTGCGGGTATTTAAACTCTGTAAGACTGGTCAGGAGCCAGCGGGAGTACTCTCAAAATGGAGAGCGTTGTAAAAAATCGCAAAGATCATCTGGTAGTTCTAGTCTTCTGAGTCTTACTATATCACTTCGACTATAGTTACTGTGTTTTCACACCAATTTGAAGTACGACCCACATGCGCCTGGCGGAGCTTCTTCACATAATCCCTCATCGTAACTCCTCATAAAATAAAGATCAAACTTCAAACTGGTAAGTTCCCATTTAATGTTACTATTCCTCTCCTAATTTCAGGTAGTCTGATCTCTCACACAATCCCTCCCAGCCAATTCTCGCACCAGCCCAACTACATTTGGTGCAATTTACAATGGCAAATTAACCTAGAAACTCGGCAAATCTGTAGATGTGAGAGGAAGCTGGGGCACCTGGGGGTAAAACCACAGACTGTGTGAGAACGTGCAAACTCCACACAGACAAATGAATCACCCCGTCTTCACTTGCATCGCATCACACTGCGTTGGAACAGGCACTTCAGCCCAACTTGCCCACTCCGACCAACATGTCCCCCTAAACTTGTCCTATCCATGTACCTGTCTGATTGCTTCTTAAATGTTGCGATAGTCCCTGCCTTAACTACCCCCTCTGGCAACTCGTTCCATACACCCACCACCCTCTCTGTGGGAAACTAAGGATTTGGGATTTTTAAGTTGCATCAGTATTGTGGTTATTGATCCAGTCAGCGGAAAGACTATACATTATTACAATTAAGCTGTCCACAGTGTACAGATACAGGATAAAGGGAATGACATTTTATGCAAGATGAAGAACCCAAAGTGTTTTATTGTCATATGTTCAGAAATAGAATAATGAAATTCTTACTTGCAGCAGCACAACAGATATGCAAACAGAGTACTCTGAAAACCCATAATAAACAACAAAAAATGTTCAATAAAGACCAATTGAAGATAGTTTGAGGGTCTCCAATTAGATATTTCTTGATTAGTACGGGTGTCAGAGTCAGAGGCTATGGGGAAAGGTAGGAGAATGGGGTTAAGAGAGAGAGATAGATCAGCCATGATTGAATGGTGGAATAGACCTGATGGGCCGAATGGCCTAATTCTACTCCTATCACATGATCTTATGATAGATAGCAAGTCAGGACCACTCTCTAGTTCAGTTGCCTGATACCAGGCATTATTAAACATGATATAACAAAAAATAATGATTTTGTGTTTATTATATATTAAATGTGTGCATTGTGTTTACAGGCCTGTGGTGCAGCAGCTGATAAGAATTCCATTGTTCCTTTTGACACATGTGACAATTAAACACTCTTGATTCTTAATTCTTGAAATCATGTTTTTTCCATGGAATGTGTGTATAGATTGTAAACTCTAGAATTGAATTCTGGTGAAATAACGTTTCACTTTTTTTCCCCCAACAGTGGTATTTGCTGAAGTTTATTTAAATTAAAATATAAATTAACACAGCCTGCATACACACACATATTACGGTTCTATATCTGTTTTACAAGATATAGAACCGGACTGAAGAAGGGTCACCCGTTCCTACTATCCAGAGATACATACTGCCTGTCCGGCTGAGTTACTCCAGCATTTTGCATCCATCTTCGGTTTAAACCAGCATCGTTCGGATTACTGACAATTGCTGCGTGCTCGATCTTAATTCTTATGCCACGTTACAGTTTGGCTAGACGTTCACAAAGAACAGAAGGAGCACTTCTGCAATAATAATGCTTCCGACTGCAGAATATGTTTCACGAGATAGAGAGTGCTGCTTCTCGAGTTTGCTTTTACGCCAGTGAGACCGTGTGAATATGTGTGTGTGTGTGTGTGAGAGAGAGAGAGAGAGAGAGAGATACTCCGTTCGTCCCCAGCTCCCCTGGAATTAAGGTTTAAAAAATCTTCAAATAAATCGACAATTAGACAGGATCCCCACCTGCAATAGTTCAGGTCGACGCTCCACACATGTGGAAGAGTCTGACACGCAAATGCTAACCTGCTATTATCACCCACTCCACTCCACCCTCTCTCCGAGTCATTCTCTCTCCCGGGGAGACCCAGTTCTCCAGCCCGCGGGATCGCAGTGCATTCAACATTTACTCACATTTGCTTCCTTCATAAGGAATCTTGGTGTTTTTCTCCTCTCTCTCCTTCCACAATGATCCAGTTAACTGAATCCAGACAGTTGTGTGTGCATGTTGTCCAGAGTGGGTGCCGGTGGCGTGAACCAGAACTCTCCACCCCAGAATGGGGGTATTAAAAACTATTATACATATATTTGAAAACAATGTTTTGTTTTGTTTTAAGAGGGGCAGTTTTTTTTGCAGAGATTGAGAACAGGCACTCCTTGCTGGCAAAGCAATGACACTGATTTCCAGTGAGATATGACATAAGAGTTCCATGTAAGTTCTTTCTACCTTCTCATTCTAAGATGCACACGGGACCTTGTCCAAGGGTCCAGCTCTCACTCAGTTCCAGCTTTAAAAAAAACAGCAGGCAGCCGGTACACTTCGTGCCTCCACACTTCTTCCCAGCTCAGCAGTTCGCGTCGCTCACTGGCTCGCTCGCCGAATTTGTTGAGATTGAACTTTGAAACTTGTTTGGAGTCTTGTGGCGCCGGTCAGTTCTCTGCGACAGAGTAAGCAAAAGCATCAGGGGGGAGAAAAAAAAGGACTCGCAGTTAATGCAAAGACGTAAGCTCCTCCCCCCTCCTTACACACACGAAAAAGCATCACGACCAATGGTAAAACCTCACTCCCTCTTTCCCCTTGCTGAGTCAGTGAAAATTTGTATACAGTAAGATCCCACACAGGGTAGGTAGTCATCCCAATGTCTATCCCTTCCTCTCTCTCCCTCTCTCCCTTCCTCCCACTCCCTCTCACCCTCCCTCTCCCTCCCTTCCTCCCACATTCACCCGTTGCTCAAGTTCAGAAGAATTAATTGGGGAATATCAATCAAACCTACCAGATAATTAAATACCTAGAATGGACCTGGCCATTTTACTGAAATGCAGGTAAAAATAGTTTTGCTGTAATAAGGCACCGTTGACTATTGATGTTTCCAGTAGTGGGAAAGTCTATGATCAGATGGCGCAGCCTCAAGAATAAAAGGGCATACCTTTAGAATGAAGACGAGGAGGAATGTATTTAGCCAGAGGGTGGTGAATCTGTGGAATTCATTGCCACAGACAGCTGTGGAGGCAAAGTCATTGGGTGATTGGTAGGTTCTTGATTAGGAAGGGCATCAAATGTTATGGGGATAAGGCAGGAGAATGGGGTTGGGAGGGAAAAACAGGTCAGGCATGATTGAATGACAGAGTAGACCTGTTGGGCAGAATGGCATAGTTCTGTTCCTTTGTCTTGTGGTTTTATGGCCTCATGTCCTTGGCTTCCCTCATTGTTAAGTGCCAGCACCTCATATTCAACCTTTGCAAACTATCACCCCAACACTGAACTCTCTAATTTCAGGTAAACTTGCTGTTCTGTTCTGGAGATTTTGCACAATCCGCAGGCATTGCCACTTTCATTTCACTGCACATCTTGTATGTGTATGTGTCAGATAAAGTTAACTTGACTTGACTTTCCCCTGTGTCCCTCGATCCACCCTGTTCCCCCACACATACCTTTCTTTCCCACATCACCCCATCCCCTTCCCACCCACCTTCTTCCCCACCCTCAGCGCAGCGGGTTTGTGTTTGCACATTCTCCCAGTCTGAAGAAGGGTCCCCACCCGAAACGTCACCTATTCCTTCGCTCCATAGATGCTGCATCACCTGCTGAGTTTCTCCAACATTTTAGTCTACCTTCGATTTTTCGATCATCTACAGTTCCGTCTTAAACAACTCCCTGTGACCGCGTGGGTTTCCTCTGAGTGCTCTGGTTTCCTCCCACATCCCAAAGATGTGCAGGTTTGTAAATTAATTGGCCCCCTGTAAATTGCCCACAAGTGTGTAGAATCTGAGTGGAGTTGACGGTAGTGTAGTGAGAAGAAGAAAATAGAATTAATCTGGACATAAGACACTGCAGGTGATGGAATCTGGTGCAAAAAAAGTAAAATTGCTGGAAGAACTCAGCAGGTCAGGTAGCATCTGTGGAGGCAGAGGGAGAGTTGACGTTTCCCATTGCTATAAGAATTATAATAATGTCCCATTACTATTTAACACTCCACTTGCATCTTGAGTAGATGAGATAGGTACAATAACAACATTTAAAAAGACTGACTAATGTTGGTTTAGTATAAAAGGTAGCCAACATCAACAAGGACCCACACCACCCTGGCCACACTCACACTCCTGCCATCGGGAAGGAGATATAGGACTCTGATAACTATAAAGTCCAGCTTCTTCCCTGAACCATCAGGCTCTTGGACACTGAACCATAACTAAACTCCAAACTACAAATGGCCTGGCTTTCACTCGGATCTTGGAGCTTTCGCTTGGTATTTTCCACTATAGTGGGCTTTGTATTCTTAGTTTGGAGATACAGCATGGACACAGGCCCTTCGGCCCACTGAGTCCGTGCCGCCCATCGATCACCCGTCACATTTGTTCTATGTTATCCCATTGCCTACACACTAGGGGCAATTTATTTCTGTTCAATTCCGTTTTATTTGTCTCATGTAGAGTAACACAGGGTCAACGGTACAATGAAATGTGTTTGACAAGACAACAGGTCACCTCAGCAATGATATTACAAGGATAAAATTAAGGTAAAATAAGATAAGATAAAAGTGACATTGGTAGGTAAAAGACAATAATAAATAAAATAATCAACATATATGATGTGTTTATGAGTTCAGAAGCCTGATGGCCTGATGGTAAAAACTGTTCTTAAGTCTGGTGGTGCGTGCAGCCATGCTCCTGTATCGCCTGCCTGACGGCAACAAGGAGAACAGTCTGCGTGCTGGGTGGCCGTGGTCCTTGATGATGCTGTGTACCTTCCGCAGGCACCGCCGGTGGAAAATATCCTGAATGGCCGGGAGACAGTTGCCAGTGATGTGCTGTGCCGCCTTCACCACTCTCTGTAGTGATTTGCGGCTGTGGGCAGAACAGTTCCCGTACCAGACTGTGATGCAGCCCGTCAGCAGACTCGCGATGGTGCAACTGTAGAAGTTTGTGAGGATGCTGGCGTTCATGCCAAACTTCCAAAGTCTTCTCAGGAAAAAGAGCAGCTGGCGGGCTTTCTTAGTTATTGTGTCCGTGTGCAGTGTCCATGAGAGGTCCTCAGTGATGTGCACACCGAGGAACTTGAAGCTGCTGACCCTTTCAACCTCAGCATCACCGATGTGGATGGGGAGGTGTCCACTCCCCTGCTGTCTCATGTAGTCCACGATCATCTTTAGTTTTGCTGACATTGAGAGAGAGGTTATTTTCCTGGCACCAGCTGTTTAGTGTCTTTACCTCCTCTCCATAGGCCATCTCATTATTGGCTATGATGAGGCCCAGGATGGTCGTGTTGTCAGCAAACTTTAAGATGATGTTGGAGCTGTGCTTAGCAGTACAATCGTGCGTGAACAGGGAGTACAGGAGAGGACTGAGCACACAGCCCTGTGGTGCGCCTGTGTTGAGGATCAGTGAGGAAGAGGTGCGGCTGCCAATTCTCACTAATGGGGCCTCCCGTCAGGAAGTCGAATATCCAGTCGCAGATGGAGGTCTCTAATCCAAGATCAAGGAGCTTGGGGACGAGTTTTGAGGGAATGATAGTGTTGAATGCCGAGCTGGTAGTCAATGAAGAGCATTCTCACATATGTATTCCCTTTGTCCAGGTGGGTGAGCGCACTGTGAGTGGCCATGCGATGGCATCGTCCGTGGCCCTGTTTGGTCTATACACAAACTGAAGAGGGTCCAAGGTGTCAGGGAGAGAGGAGCAGATGTGAGTTTTGACTAGCCGCTCGAAGCACTTCATGATGACTGATGTCAGTGCGACAGGGTGGTAGTAATTTAAGCAGCAGATTAATGGTATATTTGGAGCAGTAACAATGATGGATGCTTTGAAGGGGATGGGAACCACAGACTGACTCAATGTATAGAAGCCGATTAACCTACAAACGTGCACCACTTTGAGAAGTGAGATGTGGGAAAAAAACAGAGCATCCAGAGGAAACTCACACAGCCGCAGGGAGAATGTGCAAACTCCACACGGACAGCACCGAAGATCAGGATTGAACTGGGGTGTCTGGCGCTGTGAGGCAGCAGTCCTACCAGCTGCACCACTGTGCTGTCAATTAATTGAATTTTCCATTGAAATTTCAATAGATATTGAATTTATTAAACTTTTTAATATATTTCTATATTGTATTATATTATATTATCTACATTATTATATCGGGCGGCACAGTGGCGCAACGGTAGAATAGCTGCCTCACTGCGCCAGAGACCCAGGATTGATCCTGACTATGGTTCGGGTCTGGCAGTCTGCATGTTCTCCCTGTGACCAAGTGGGTTTTCTCCGGGTGCTTTGGTTTCCTCCCCACGTCCCATAAACGTGTACATTTGTACGTTAATTGGCTTTGGTTGGTTGTAAAATCGTGTTAGTTTATGGGGTGTCTAAAGTAAAGTCTATTGAGTACTGTGTTTACAAACCTGTTGCAAGTAAGAATTTCATGGTTCCGTATCGGTACATTTGACAATAAAACTCTCTCTCACTCTTTTCTTGATCAATGGGATGAAGGGTGTGTTTCCAAGCTGTATCTAGCTATCTGTTAATCCGTGTCTTCTGCCAGCGCTGAACAAGTTAACAACTAGTGATGAACTGGCCAGCCGCTGGGGGTTCTAACCAGAGATAGACATCAAGTTGCCGTGACATTTGACCTCCAGCTCCGCTGCAAGATTGACCCCTCGGCCCTCTGCTTGAACTTTGACCCTCTGAGCCGGACAGCACGTTCCGTGCTCTCAGCTATCGCCAGGGGGAGCTAATGTGCGATTGGTGATCTCCTCCGTGTTACTGGCCCTACAGGTAAATAGAAAATCCAGTTAAGGTTATTTTACCTGGTTTTAATTTTTAATTATTGCCATCTTATGGTACTTCAAGTAGATTGATTTTTCATCATGTAAGACATCATGGCAGCACAGCGGCCCAGCGGTAGAGTTTCTCCCTCACAGCACCAGTGACCCGAGTTCAATACTGACCTCGGGTGCTGTCTGTGTGTGGTTTGCACGTTCTCCCTATCACCGCGTGGGTTTCCTCCAAGTGCTTCGGTTTTCTCCCACACTCCAAAGACGTGCAGGTTTGTCTGCTTAATTGGACTTCTGTAAATTACTCCCTAGTGTATAGAATGAGAAAGTGGGATAACGTAGAACGTACGGGTGTCAGGGGTCATGAGGGAAGGGTCGAGAGCGAAAGATAGATCAGCCATGATTGAATGGCGGAGCAGACTTGATGGGCCAAATGACCTAATTCTGCTCCTATAACTTATGAACTTATTATCTAGTGTGAACCGGTGATTGGTGATCAGCATGGACTCAGTGGGCTGATGGGCCTGTTTCCATGATGTGTCTCTAAACTCTGGTCCAAGACCTCCCCACTATGTGGAAACACTCCACATCCACGATTCAGGCCTTTCACTATTCAGTAAGTGCATATACATCTTATCCTTCAGATTCTTCTCCAGTAACTTACCAACCATAGATATTAGGCTCACTGGTCTATAGTTCCCAGGCTTTTTCTTGCATCCCAATTAAATAAATTACCACATGAAACCAGCCGCTGTGCAATGGAATTCCTTGTCTGCCTTGTTTTTCTGGACTGTCTTCTCTTGCAATGTTACTTCCAATCCCAACTAAAACTAATATATTATGAAATAATATAATTAGACCAACATCGGCAACACAGGGTTATAATAATAATAATAATAATAATAATCATATGTTGCTAAATTTGTTTGAGATTTAATTTGCTACCCTGTCCCAGGAGAAGGAATTTCTCCTGTGGTTGTTTTGAAATGGGTTGATCAACATGAGGCAAGCCTTGAGAAAACTTCTTTGAGAGTCGGGGCTATAAATGCAAGAGAGTGATTAATAAATTCAATCAGGAATGTAGAAGAAACTTCAGTCCCCTGGGAGAGTGATATTGCTACCACATGGAGTGGTTGCTTAGAGCTCTTAAGGCAAAGATAAATAAATATCCAGGGATAAAAGGGAACATGTTTTTCATTGTACATGTACCTCACTGTACGTTCAACTCAATTCAATTATACTTTATTTTTCACTTGTACCTACATACAGTGAAATGTTTTGTTTAACATGATAAAATCAAACAGCAGACCTCACCTATGTAGTAGACAAGAGTCGCCACATCTCTGGCGCCAACAAAGTTACATGACGCTCATCGAACAGTCTTATCTCCTGCTGGCAGCGGCAAAATATGTTTGCCGCCGTCCATGAAAATGAAAGTAAAGGACGGTGCAGCTGGTAGTGCTGCTGCCTCGCGTCGTCAGAGACCCGATTTCGATCCTGTCTGTGCGGAGTTTGCACATTCTCCATGTGACCTCGTGTGTTTGTTATGCATTCTCCAGTTTCCTTGGCCAGAGTTGGTGTCAACTCATCTGTAGGTAGATCTGGCCATGAGCTCTCTCCCAGGGGAGAAAGGAGGGCAGTCAATTTAGGCAGAGCAAGGGCAGGGTGGAAACATGTTATAAAGAGCTTGATAGGGCTCTTAAAGATAGTTGAGTCAGGGGATATGGGGGAGAAGGCAGGAACGGGGTACTGATTGTGGATGATCAGCCATGATCACATTGAATGGCGGTGCTGGCTTGAAGGGCCGAATGGCCTACTCCTGCACCTATTGTCTACTGTCTATTGTCCTCCCACATGTGGTTTTGAAGGTTAATTGCCCTAATGTGTAGGGAATTTATGCTGTATAATAGTAAGATTAAATGAGAACTTGCCAGTTTGAAGTTTGATCTTTATTTTATGAGGAGTTACGATGAGCGATTACGTGAAGAACCCCACCAGTCCGCATGCGCGTCAATTTTCAAAGCAGCGGCGTGAAATCACAGATAACAGTAACTGAAGTAACATAGTAAGATTATAAACCAGACCTTCCAGTTGACCTTTAAGATTTTGAGGGCCGGGAGCGGTGAGCATGTAATCGCTCATCGTAACTCCTCATAAAATAAAGATCAAACTTCAAACTGGCAAGTTCTCATTTAATCTACCTACTTTACTTCGGAGTCACGTGAGTGATTCCGTGAAGATTTCAAAGCTCTGTGATTTCACACCGATCCAAATCCAGGCGTCTCACACTGCATCCGTTGACTCAGGAGGAGTGAATAATGAGCAATACATTGAAACATGGTACTGATTAACATGTTGATGCTTTAATTCACAAAATAAACAACAACAAAAAACACAATAGCGACTCCTCTCTCCCAGGGTGAAGCTATGAAACAGAACTTAAAATGGAACGGGTGAACACCCCGGGTTCAACAATTGGTTTATTATAAAACCTCTGAAAAGTCAATTCATTTGCCTATCTTCAGCCGCAAGGATATGGTCTAAAGGGACATCCATTGCCCTCGCTGCTGACGTTGATGCCGCCCTGCTGGAGTGAGATTTAAAATTGTCAGTATTAACTCCTGCACAACCCAGCACTTGTTTCAGGCATCTTGAAATGGTCTGAACAGACACTTTCATATGTGGCTTTTTGTGGCTAATAAACAATGCTACTTCGGAGTGCCTGTGGCTCTTGGTGGCCTCGATATAACGCCGTAAGTGCGCCACTACACACAGCCGTAACTCCGTGGGATATGCTGACAGTACAAGTTGAATCCCGACACCCCTGGTCTGCTTTGTTTAATTAGGTCATAGATGTAAAACATAACGTCATTCCCTGATGACACCATCCTGTCCAGACGCAGTTTGTGCAAAGTCTGAACCCTTTGCGCAACTGACCAACTTTAGGGTAATCTTTGTCAATTACAAGGATGTGTCTGTACCCCACTGACGAGGCAGCGTGTGTACCATGCTCACATCCCAGATTTCAGAGTACCTAGGCCTGGGGGGATTGGAATTAAAAACACCCTTCATCAATCTGGATATTAACGGATGAGATCCCACAGACTGAAGTTCCGACCCTGGCATAGGTACGACGACAGGGCACTCCTGGCACTACTGTTGGCACTATAGCTCAACCCTTCATCAAAATGTAACTTGTACAGAAATTCGAGCACATCTGGGATAGAAACTGTGTGGTATGTAATGTTCCCAGGTAAACAAAACTCCTCCCATTTCCTGACATGAGAGATGTATTGCTTTTTCGTACTATCCCTCCAGGAGGATGTGATGACATCCACTGTACGATTGGATAGTCCCAGACCCAGGTATGGCCTTCTTAGAATCTGCAAATTAACAGATTACCACAACCATACAACGGGTGTTGATCTCCAGTCACAGGGTGTAGCAATAGATCATGATGTTTTTGAACCACCATAATAGGCTGTGTAATAATGTCCGAAATGAGAGTGCTGCTTGATCTTGGTCATGCACCGATTGATGAGGCAGAATGGGGGAAATGCATATTGAAACATTCCGCCCCAATGTAGCGAGACGCATCTACCGCTACTGCCCCTGAATCTGGTTCTCATGAAACATACTTCGGTACCTGGTGATTGAGTCTGGATGCAAACAAATCGATATCTGGCATCCCATACCGAACAACAATCTCATTAAATACATCATGATTCAACATCCATTCTGTGTTGTCATTGAATTTGTGTGACCTGGTGTCTGCCACCATATTGAATCTGCCTGGCAAGTAGACAGCTGAAATCCAAATGTTATTTTTAATGCACCAGTGCCAAATAAGGTTAGCCAATCTGTCACATGATTTTGACTTAATTCCACCCATGTGATCAACATATACGCCACTGCCATGGTGTTGTCATTCTGAAGCTGAACATGTAAGTGATGCTTAGTGATACAATAAGCCTTGATCCCGTAAAATGCTCCTAAAAGCTCTAAATAATTAATTCCATGTGATTGAAGAATAAACGCCTCCACAGCTAGAAATGGTATCAGTAGCACCCCAACCTAGGGCACTAACATCAGTCTGCAAAACAACTAAAGGTGCTTCCATCAGAATTTTGCTAGAACAATTTGAAATGTTTCTTATTTCACTGTACTTCAGCAATGGCTTCAAATGGTAATTGCATGGGCCGGTTGAAATGAGCTGCATGCATTCTGAGTGTCTGTACCTTTGCCGTCTGTAAATTTTGGTAATGCAAAGGTCCATACTGCACAGCTGGAAAGGCAGCTACCAATTTGTCAATGAAGCTGGACATCTGTTTAATTTAATGTGATTGCTCTCCCAAGAGCTTGATCCAGCCTTCAATTAAATCTAATCTCTTGCCCTTGGGCAGATTCATAGACATGTGAGTTGAATTAACTGTGAATCCCAAATAGTCAATTACTTTAACCAGCACCAATTTCGATTAAGCTGGATGGATGAGAAACCCCAATCTCTCAACCATGAGTTTAACAGTTGAAACGGATAACTCAGCTGCCACCCAGGTTTTTCAAATTATTAAGTTGTCGCCCAAATAAGCCATTACAATATGACCCTGAGCTCGGAGTAACCCAAGTACTGATTTCAGCAGCTTTGTAAATAATCTAGGGGCTGAGGTTAACCCATTGGGCAGTGGTTTAAATTGCCATAATTGCCCCATCCAGCTAAATTTCAAATATCTCCGATACTCTTTATGAACAGGCACTGAGTAAAATGGATCCTGAAGGTCTATACATGCCATATAACACCCTCTGGAAACCAATTGCTTGGCAGTAGCAAATGTTTCCATTTTAAAATGATTATACTGCACAAACGGATTAAGTCTGTCAGGTCCAAAATAATCTGACTCCCACCATCTTTCTTTGGTCTAGGAAAAATATTAGATACAAATTGGTGGGTTTGATAAACTATCTTCTCAATTAAACCGTTAAAATATAATTCTCCAATTTCTGCTTGAACCTCCAAATTCTCTTTTTGTGAGAAAATGAGTGCCCGCTCTGGCACGTGCTGTGTGGGTGAACACAAATTGGAATAAATTTAATTCGAAACCCTTGTATACTCTGCAGTATAAACAAGTTTGATGTTATTTCATACCATTCTTTCAGAAACCAGTGTAATCTCCCCCCAACTGGTAGGTGATTCTCACTCAATATGTTTCGCCAAGACCCAGACCCACCTACCTCCATGGTTACCAGTGGAGTTCTTTGTCCCCTGGTTCTGGGAGGAAAAGGCATGTTTGCCCGTACTCCTGCTGGAGTGCGCCAGCTGCGCACATTGAATGGCCAGCTTGGTCCTTGACCGGACCGCTTGTAGGGATACTGCCTCAGCAAACCGCTTGTAGGGGTACTGCCTCCGAAGGGTTCTGCTGGTCACTGGCGCCTTGATGAGCCCGACGGTTTTTACCTCATCGTCCAGCTCCTTCACTCGCTTTGCGAGGTCTTCCCCGAACAGCAGATTCGGTGGCTGGATGTTACTAGGCTTACCCAGGGCAGCGAACCTCAGGTTAATGGTAGGGTGGATGGCGCTCTTCCTAAGGCAGTTTATCTCAAAGTGCACATTGCACATGAGAGCCAGGGCATCCTGCAGAACGTCAGTCAGGTGCCCACCATCGATCGACCTACCGAAAGCCGTAACGTCCGATGCGAGCAGCTTCAGCACCCTTTGCAGCTTTATCTCCTGCTCCCTGATGCCTACGCCCATATGGCCCCAGATGGCATGGTTTACGGCCGGCACTTTAAGCAGGATACAATTCGCTGGGGTTTCGTACTTCTTGGCCGTTGTATCCATGGCCAGCTCCTGAAGCTGGTGTGAGGCGAAGTAATTCATACTTGCAGCCAGCTCTTCCCCCAGCGGCTCTCCGGAGTCTATTGGGATGGCAAACCTTGTCGCCCGGAATGGGACCTCTGGCTCGTACCTTTTGTCCCTTGGGGCAGCCTCCAATGCTAAGCCCACAGATTTGGCGTCAGAATCATACTGACCCGTTATGCTCTCCTCCTCCAAGAGGGAGACAGTAGGCAGCCCTGTAGGTGCTGCTAGCACGGGCTCTTGGAGTGGGCCAGCGCTCTTGATGGAGCATCCTCTCCAACAGGAGCTCCATTCTGGATATCCGTGATATGGTATCCATTCTCGAGGGAGAACCCTCCCGGCCGGACGTGTCCGAATCTATCGGCCGTACAGACTTTCTAGTGGCCATTACGCCCCTCCGGCGCAGCCACGGTGCCCTCAGACACCAAGTCTGTAGTCGCTGGTCTTGCTATTAGCGACTCGGTAGATGAGCTAGGCGGCCGCACGCTACCCACACTCCCACGGTCTTTAGTTACTTTGGCAACGGCTCGCCTTGCTCTGAATGATTTCTCCATGCTTGGACGTCCTCCTGTAACAGATTTAACAAGCACAGAAACAACCTCCAATAAGTTTGACACTTACCTCAGGCTTTTTAAACTTACCGTTGGAGAAGCACTGCTCCTCTCAGCCGGTCACTGCGCTATGCGTCAGACGTAATGCGCCCATGCGGATTGTCGGGGTTCTTCACGGAATCACTCACGTGACTCCGAAGTAAAATTGTCACTAATATGTAGGATGTGGGGTAACATAGAACTAGTGTGAATGGGTGATCGACGGTCGGCGTGGACTCAGTGTGCCAAATAACTTTTTCCATGCTGTAACTAGACTTGACGACTAGATTGCATATGGGCAATTATGAAGAGTGATAGGATGGGGAGACAAAATGTAGAAACAAAGAGCCTCATATTTTGCTTAAGAAGGAACTGCAGATGCTGGAGAATCGAAGGTAGACAAAAATGCTGGAGAAACTCAGCGGGTGAGGCAGCATCTATGCAGCGATGGAAATAGGCAACGTTTCAGGTCGAAACCCTTCTTCAGACAGATCAAGTATTTACCATAAATACTGATTCACCCTACACAGAAGTTAGCAGACCCAAGTTCAGTTCTTCCTTAGGAATTTCTCGTTGGATTCTTCCCAACCTCTTCCATCCCTAAAGGTGACACAGTAGCACAGCAGGTAGAGTTGCTGCCTCACAGCACCAGAGATCTGGGTTCAATCCTGACTTCAGATGCTGTACGTCTGTGTGGAGTTTGCACGTTCAACCTCTGAGGGTTTCCTCCGGGTGCTACAGTTTGCTCCCACATCCCAAAGATGGGTGGGTTTGTAGGTTAATTGGCCCTCTGTAAATTGCCCCTAGTGTGTAGGGAGTGGATGAGATACTGGGATAACATAGAACTAGTGTGAACAGTTTGGCGTGGACTCAGTGAGCTGAAGGACCTGCTTTCATGCTGTGTCTCTGTAAAAAACTAAGATGAAAAGAAGGGTCTCGACCCAAAACGTCACCTATCCCTTCTCACCATAGGTTCTGCCTCACCTGCTGAGTTTCTCCAGCATTTCTGTCTACCTAAAATGAAAAGATAGGCGTGACAAAAGAATTGAAGAGTAGTAATGTCATCATGCATAGATTGACATTATGTACGCACCACTCATTTAGATTCGTTTAGTTTATTGTCACAAAGTTTCAGAAACTTAGTTCGTTACCAGGATCTTTCAACAAATAGTTTAGTTTACTGCCACGTATATCGAGGTTTTAGTGTAAAGCGTTTTTGTTGCGTGCTATCCAGTCAGCGAAAAGACTATACATGATTACAATCAAGCCATCCACAGATAGCTTGTACAGGATAAAGGGTTAATATGAGATATAGTAAAGTTTGATTAAAGATAGTCTGAGAGTCTCCAATGAGGTAGATGGGAGGTCAGGACCATTCTGTAGTTTCTGGTCTTATAGCACTGCCTTTCAGAAGCGCATGGATGACTTACATGTTGTACGTCTTATGATGGGTGATAGTCATGAAGAAATTCCTGTTCCAGGTGGTTTCCATCAGAACCGAAACCAGATCCTTTGAACAGATGGGCTTAAAATCAGCCGCAGATATAGAAAGGATGAAATGTAAGAGAGGTCTCTCCACACGATGAAAGCATTAGAACGAGGAATGTCTTCAAATGTGAAATCAATGATAGAGTCTGAAAGGTGTTGATTACAAGACACTTAAGGGTTGATCTTATGATCAAAAAGGAAGGGGATGTGGAAGAATGTTTGGCAAATCAAGAGTTAAAACTTGGTACTCGCTTGTAATGTCTCCATTGTGCTTGACTGTATATTCCCTCACTTCTTATCAATGTACCTATCTGCAGATGCAGTTACAGTCCCCTGTAAATATATTAACAACTGCCCATCGGAAGACAGTAGCATGGTAAAGGTTATTACGTTGGCCTTGTTTTATTTGTACTTTTAAACTCTTGTATTCTGTAGTAAATTAAAGCATGACTAAAGCCACGTAGACTGGTTTGGATAGCGTCTGGCTCCAGCAGACAGGCTCTCCGTGATATCTGAGGAAGGGTCTCGATTCCTTCTCTCCAGAGATGCTGCCTGTCCCGCTGATTTACTCCAGCATTTTGTGTCTACCTCCGATTTAAACCAGCGTCTGCGGTTCTTTCCTACACAAGGTTGTGGAGGCTTTGGAGAAGGTTCAGAAGAGGTTTTGCAAGATGCTGCCTGAATTAGAGGACAATAGCTGTAAAGAGAGTTGTGCCAAAACGTCTCTGAAGTGCGGAGGCTGAGGGGAGACCTGATAGAAGTAGAAAATAATTATGATAGGTAGACAATAATGCTGGAGAAGCTCAGCCAGTGAGGCTGCATCTATGGAGCGAAGGTGTAGGCGACGTTTCGGGTTGAGATCCTTCTTCATTGGGTACGCTGTCAAAATAATTTTCTTGCGTAAACAATTGTTACAGACTAGAAGGAGCAACTTTAATGTTAGTGTGGGAAATTTTAAAGGGGATGTGCGGGACATGTTTTTATTTACACAGAGAGTATTGGGTGCCTGGAACTGCAGATGTTGGATTCTTCAGAAAAACACTGGAGCAGCAAAAAAGTGTTCAGTGGGTCAGTCGAGGGTCCCGACCAGAAACATCGCCTGTCCATTTCCCTCCACAGTTGCTGCTTGACCCGCGGAGTTCATCCAGCACTTTGGGTTTTGTAACGTGAAACACACGTCATACACGCTGGGATCGGTGCTGAAGGAAGGTTAGAATTACTTGGTTTGTATTTTCCGTAAAGTTTGGGAGTGATTTATGGTTTGGTTAAGTGGCAAAAATCCAATATTTTGTTCTTCTTCTTTCGTGTAGCGTGCATAGCCTAAAGTTGTTGGACAACTTGTTTTAATTGATCGTTCGTTTGTACACTTCAAGTTGATTGATTGCAAGCAGGGCAGACCACATGAAGGTTGCAATCTTCCACCCCCCAATATTTTCAAAAACTTGAAACAACTCACTTCAACTTTAGTGAGAGATTACAACTACATTGGTAGTGAAAGCAATAGTATAAGATGATTCTGGTTATGTTAGTGGCAAAATTAATGATAGATAAATAAATAAACCTTCAATGTCTACCACTGCAGCCTCTGTTTATTCCAGTCTACATTTGTTCTATGTTTCTCTCAACACAATACTGCATTTTGTTATTCATTCAAAAACAGATGCTATTGGTTGGTATACGCACAACATCTGCCTTTTCAAAGCCAAGAAAACACAGACTGTGTGATTAATATTATAAAATAAATTTGAAACGATGTGTTTGGGGGTACAAAATGTTAAAAAACAAACAAGATGTTTTTCCAGTGTCTTTGTTTGGGTTGCTATCTTCCAGTCAGAAATGTTCAGACCCTCTATTTGAAAACCTGCTCAAAGGAGAATGTAGCGATGTTACAATACTTACCTTCAGCGGCGCTGCAGTTCTGCCACTGGCCGTGTGCGCAACTTTGGCGCCTTTGAGGGGGGGCGGGGGGAGATTAGAAGGCCGATTTCTCCTGCCTGTCTGAGGCGAATTTTCTCGGGCTGCTAAACTGCTGCAGAACAATCGACCTGACATCCGTTCACGGAAGTTTAAAAAAACAAAACGCTGGACAATTTAATCGCTGGAGTAAAATAAAAAGCTACTTTCAACGCCGTCAACGCCTACAACGGGACGGATCTCACGAAGGGGACAAAACATAATGTAAGTCGTGTATTTTACATATAAACTTGCTTCTTAGGATGACTTTAATCCAAATTTAATTGGCAAAAATGTGATTTTGGCTCAATACGAACCAGCAGTGTTTTTCCAGCCGATATGGGGTTCAAATTCACAACAACCGCAACGTTCCAATCGATTACATTCCACAAAAACCCACTCGCAAGATGATTTAAATGCCCATTAATTTACGGGAATTAAACATTAAATTCCTTCCTTTTGGCCTATAAATTCATGACCATGAGATTTAAAAATCATGTTATATTGTGAATTCTTGTGTGAATGTTATTTGGACACTTAGGCTATTTAAAAATGTTAACCTTTTCTTAAGAAATGGATAGATGTTTAGATCTAGTAATTGAATTTTGTAATTAGCTACATAGAAACATAGAAACATAGAAATTAGGTGCAGGAGTAGGCCATTCGGCCCTTCGAGCCTGCACCGCCATTCAATATGATCATGGCTGATCATCCAACTCAGTATCCCGTACCTGCCTTCTCTCCATACCCTCTGATCCCCTTAGCCACAAGGGCCACATCTAACTCCCTCTTAAATATAGCCAATGAACTGGCCTCAACTACCCTCTGTGGCAGAGAGTTCCAGAGACCCACCACTCTCTGTGTGAAAAAAGTCCTTCTCATCTTGGTCCTAAAGGATTTCCCCCTTATCCTTAAGCTGTGACCCCTTGTCCTGGACCTCCCCAACATCGGGAACAATCTTCCTGCATCTAGCCTGTCCAACCCCTTAAGAATTTTGTAAGATTCTATAAGATCGCCTCTCAATCTCCTAAATTCTAGAGAGTATAAACCGAGTCTATGCAGTCTTTGTTCATAAGACAGTCCTGACATCCCAGGAATCAGTCTGGTGAACCTTCTCTGCACTCCCTCTATGGCAATAATGTCCTTCCTCAGATTTGGAGACCAGAACTGTACGCAATACTCCAGGTGTGGTCTCACCAAGACCCTATACAACTGAAGTAGAACCTCCCTGCTCCTATACTCAAATCCTTTTGCTATGAAAGCTAACATACCATTCGCTTTCTTCACTGCCTGCTGCACCTGCATGCCTACTTTCAATGACTGGTGTACCATGACACCCAGGTCACGCTGCATGTTCACTTTTCCTAATCGGCCTCCATTTAGATAATAGTCTGTTTTCCTATTTTTGCCACCAAAGTGGATAACCTCACATTTATCCACAGTTAGGTAACTAACTAATTATATGCTTTAATTTCAGGTCATCCAAGTAAGATTGTTTCATATTTGTTTCAGAATGCTTCAATCTATAATAACTGACAATTTCATTCAGTTCTCTTAATTTTTAAGAAAGTTATGGGCTTTTGACTGTCCTCGATCACAGCTTTTGAGTTAAGTCAATGGAAAAGCAATAGGGAACAAGATGCTAATTTCAGAGTATGAAAATGGCCATAACTTTTTTAAATACTGAAGATATGAAAGTGAATTAGGTATCAAATAAAACTTCTTTTTATGCTTTATCTGATGGGATAAATTGCAGGCTTGATTTATAAAATCTCAAAATTTTGTAACATTGCTAGAGAATAATGAACAAGAACGCAGGGAGTAAGGTTAAGATTTCAAGGCTCAATGGAAATGTCAATTGTCAATCACCAATTAGAGTCACATAACATGGAAACAGATCCTTTGGTCCAGCTCGCCCATGCCAACCAAAACGTCTACCTGAGTTAGTCCCTTTGGCTCACATTGGGCCAATATCTCTCTTTCCTATCCATGTACCTGTCTAAATGGGGTCAAGGAAAGAGCATTCACGTCGCGGCCCTATTTCCACCAATCTTTCTACCACCACGCACGAGAAGCACAAGAAGCGCAAGATAGACAACATTGTATGCAGACGCCGAGAAGTGTGTTCAGCTCTGGCTGCACAACTTATAATCTTGTGTGTGGACTCGATAAGACGAAGACCTGCCTAAATGACTTTTAAATGTTGTTATTGTACCTGCCTCAACCACTTCCTCTGGCAGCTCGTTCTATCCACCCACAACTTTCTGTGTGAAGAAGTTGCATGTCAGGTTCCCAACTCACTTAAAACCCAAACCCTCTGGTTCTTGATTGGCACCTTCTCTGGCTAAAACAAAAATATCTGTGCATTCACCCTATCTATCTATACCCCCCTCACGATCTTATACTCCTCTATAAGATCACCCCTCAGCCTCCTGCGCTCCAAAGAATAAAGTCCCAGCCTGCCCTATAATTCAGGCCCTTGGGTCCTGGCAATATCCTCGTAAGTCTTTTCTGCACCGTTTCTAGCATAATGGCACCTTTCCCAAAGCAGGGTGACCAAACCTGAACACAATACTCCAAGAGCAGCCTCGCCATCATCTTGTACAATTGCAACATAATGCCCCAACCTCAAGCTCTTACTGATGAAGGCCAGTGTGCTGAAGACCTTCTTCACCACCATGTCATTACTAAATATACTTTAGTTTAGTTTTGAGATACTGCGCAGAAACAGGCCCTTCGGCAAACCGAGTCAGCACCGACCAGTGGTCACCGCGACACCAACACTATCCTACACACACATACTAAAGACAATTGTCATTTATACCAAGCCAATTAAGGTACAAGCCTGGAGTGTAGGAGGAAACCGAAGAACTCGGAGAAAACCCACATGGTCACGGGGAGAATGTGCACACTCCGTACATACAGCACCTGTAGTTAGGATTGAACCCGGGTCACTGGCGCTGCAAGTGCTGTAAGGCAGCAACTCTAGCGCTGCGCCACTGTGCCACCCTTGATCAGCAAAACTATTGATGCCACCTTTTTGATTGTATCCATTGGGTGTACAAGAAATACCTTTATTCCGACATGTCCGGGGGCATGCTGGTGCTACACTAGCTGATTTTCTGGACTATTGAATGTTGACCTATTAATACTCCAGTGCTCAGTCAAATGATGAATGTTTTTGTGAACCCAATAGGTGCAAGAGAGGCACAAAGTGCTGGAGTGATTATAATACATCAATGTATCCAAGGTCTTCACCACATGGTACACATGGTTATTAAACATAAATGCACAGGAAAACTTCAATAATCTGCTGTCCGACATTTCACAATTCCTGAAGGGCACAAAGTGCTGGAGTAACTCAGCATCACTGGAGAATATGGATGAGCGTCGTTTCGGGTCGGGTTCCTGCTTCATACTGATGGTCCTGACTCAAAACATTGCCTATCCATATTCTCCAGAGATGCTGCCTGACCTGCTGAGTTACTCCAGCACTTTGTGTCCTTCAGGAATTGAAATTTTGCTGTGCATTTATGTTTAATAGTAAGATTAAAGAGAACTTACCTGTTCGAAGTTTGATCCTTATTTTATGAGGAGTTACGATGAGGGATTACATGAAGAAGCCCCGCCAGACGAATGCGCGTCATACTTCAAAGCAGCGGCGTGAAAAACACAGAAACCGATAGCCGAAGTAAGATAGTAAGGCTTACAGAAGACTAGAACTACCAGATGATCCTTTAGATTATGAGGGCCGGGAGCGGAGGGCACGTAATCCCTCATCGTAACTCCTCATAAAATAAGGATCAAACTTCGAACAGGTAAGTTCTCATTTAATTTTACTATTTTACTTCGGAGTCACGTGAGTGACTATGTGAAGATTTCAAAGCTCTGTGATTTTCATGCCGTAGATTCATTCCATACGACACACTGCTTCAGTTGACACAGTAGTGAATAAATAGTATATTGAACATTGCTTCAAATTATTCAATAAGTATTTTAATAATAATAATAATAATAACAAAGGAAAGTACTAACCCCTCTATCCCAGGGGAAATTACAACAAATGATATGAAACAAATGATATGAAACAAAGCAAACAAATTAAACCGAACCCAACATAGCATGTGCAAACCCAGGCACTGTGACAACAGGTTTATCATAAAATCTAGAAAAAGTTTATTCTTTAGATCATCCTGCAATATATTGAGTCAGATGCTTAACCACACTTCAATATATTGAGTCAGATGCTTAACCACACAAAATGTTTGGTCCACAGGGTATGCTTTAAAGATTACCTTGGTTCCAGCCTTTCCTGGCCTGCTTTGCTTGCTTAGATCATAGACATAAGAAGTAATTTTATCTACAGACAACTGCATAACATCTGACCTTAACATTTGTAATATTTGTATTCGTTGTGCTGATACTAATGCTATGAGCGTAACCACTTTAAATGTTAACTTCTGAAAAGACAGTGACGTAATTGGAGCCCACTGCCGAAGCAATGTGAGAACTATACTGACATCCCAGATTTCTGTATATCTGGGTTTGGTAGGATTTTTATTAAAAATTCCTCTCATAAATCGGGATATTAACGGATGAGACCCGATAGATTGTCGTTCTGAAAATTGTCCTAAATAGGAGGACAAAACACTCCGGGCACTATTAATGGCACTATAACTCAGGTGCTGATCAAAATGCAACATAGCAAGGAACTCCAATACATCCGATATGTTTGCAGTATGATAAGATATATCTGACTGTATACAAAAGATTTCCCATTTCTTTATACGAGACATATATTGTTTCTTAGTGCTATCTCTCCAAGCTGCAGTTATGACATCCATGATCCTATCCGACAGTCCAAGCCCTTGTAATGGTCTGGTCAGAACCTGCAGATTAACAATTAATATGATCATGTAATGGATGACTTTCTCCTGTTACTGGATGTACCAACAAATTACTGCAGCTGGGGATTGTCATGAATGGCTGAGTCATCATTCTGAGCACCAATGGGAAACATGGCTGTGTAGGCCAGTTTACAACCACCAAAACACCTGCGGCGGAGTCTTGCTCTATTTTGGTGAGACATTGCCTAATCAGGCAAAATGGGGGAAAAGCATAGAAGACTATACTTCCCCAATGTAGCGAGAATGTATCCACCGCTACTGCTCCTGGATCTGGCTCCCATGAGACATATTTATGCAACTGGTGATTTAATCTGGACGTAAACAAATCAATATCTGGTAACCCATACCGACTGACAATCTTTTTGAAAACTTCTGGATTTAACATCCATTCTCTATTGTCATTGAACTTTCGTGATCTGTTGTCTGCCACAATATTGTCGCTCCCTGGTAGATAGATAGCTGAAAGCCAGATATTCCTGGAGATACACCAGTGCCACATGAGGTTGACCATATTATCACATTATACTGATCTTACTCCCCCCATGTGATTGATATATGCCACAGCTGTGGTATTGTCTACCTGTAATTGAACATGCAAGTCATTCATTGTAGAACAATAAGCTATCAATCCATAAAACGCCCCCAATAACTCCAAATAATTGATACCATGTGTTTGGAGAATTAAATCCTCTTGGACAGTCCATCGACCACCACAGCTGGTGGCGCTGTTCGTAGCTCCCATCCGAGAGCGCTCACATCAGTTTGTAATACCACTGAGGGTTGCTGAACCAAAATATTTTTTAGTGACTTATGCAACATTGAGAATCCACCATTGCAAGGCAGCTAAAGCTTTAGTTGGTAACTGCATGGACCTATCAAAATGACCTGCACGCTTTTTTCGTGCTTGTTCTCTGGCTCTTTGTAGACTTTGATAGTGCAGAGGTCCAAACTCGACAGCAGGAATGCTGCTACCATTTTACCAATAACCGTAGCTACTTCTCGGATGGAGGGATAAGGTTTCCCAGTGAGGCAAGTACAGACATTTGTAATATCCCCAATCTTATCTGTTGGCAAAGTTACTGACATATCAACTGAATTAATGACAAACCTCAAATAATCAATTGTTTGGGATGGCTGTAACTTAGATTTTGTTGGATGGACAGAAACCCTAGCCTTTCAAACAGGCTTAAGGGTCTGTCCCATCAGCATGCGACCCCATGCGGTGAGCGCAACCTAACGTGGTCACTTGAGGCGTCCGGCCTCGTGGGGCCGGTCCCACTTCGATCGCCGGAGCCATGTGGAGTTGTGCGGAGCTGGTCCCCACATCGCGCGGGGCTCCGAAAAACTGACCGTGTTCGAACATTCCGCGCGGCAACGGCTTGTCGGCCCGCAGCCGCCACGACGCATTACGCACCACCTTAACGTCGTGCCTCCGTGACCCTCTCTATATGTGCCTCTATGACCCTCTCTGTGTGTGCCTCCGTGACCCTCTCTCTGTGTGCCTCCGTGTCCCTCTCTGTGTGTCCCTCTCTGTCCTTGCGAATTTACCGCGGACATCGCTCCAACTTTGCGCCGCGTCGCACCACTCACCCAACCTCCGCACGGCCCCCGCTGCCGGTTTGGTCGCGCTCGCCACATGCAGGCACATGCTGGTGGAACCGGCCCTGTACGGGGATCACCTGAACCTCCGCGCAGCCCCCGCTTCCAGTTTGGTTGCGCTCACCGCATGGAGTCGCATGCTGATGGGACAGGTCCTTTATGGTTGCTGAAACCAGTGCGTCAGCTGTCTCCTGAGTGGCATTTACAATTAACATATCATCTAGATAAGCCATTACAATGTGATTCTGAGCCCTCAGTAACACCAGTGCTGGTTTCAATAATTTTGTGATCTACCTGAGAGCTGAAGTTAACCCATTAGGTAAGTCTTTAAAGTGCCTCAGCTGACCCATCCAATTAATTTAAAGTACCTGCGATAATGATGAATTGGTACTGAATAATAAGCATCTTTTTTGGGTCTATAGTAGCCATATAGCAGCCTTGTGATAACAACTGCTTTGCAGTGTCTGTTTTAAATGCCTATACTGAACATATGAATTTAAGTTTGTGAGGTCCAGAATGACTCTGCAACCCCCATCTTTCTTTGGTCTGGGATTATATTGGACACAAATTGTTGAGGATGATTCACCGTTCTTTGAATTACCCCTCTCTGGATAAATTTTTAATTTCTTTTTCTACCTGACGAGTTTCTGGTGCAGCAAACACCAAGACTCTATTAGGCCTATTCTGTATAGGTGGATCAACTCCTGCCATAAATTCTATTGTAGAGCCTGACACAGTATCCAGTACTATGTAGCATCATTCATTACAAAACAATTGTAATCTACCCCCAACCGGAGGTTGTTCCCCAGAAGTTCTATCTGTGATGGAATGAAGTTTCTGTACCTCCGTAAATGAACTAGAAGATCTCCTTCTCCCAATATAAGGGTTGATGTGGGTTGTATTGGGTATAATACATTGTACCCATCACCCTGCCTCTGCTGGTCCCTGCCCCAGAATCAAACCCCCTTCGTATCCAACTTGCTTGTTTTCTCGGAGCACGGATGAGAAGTTTTATAAGGGAAATATCCTTAAATTGTTTTGGAAGATTTTCACCAATAATTAATCTGGTGCCTGGATATGGTTTGCCCTACATAGTCATGTATTTTTTGGGTGTAATGTTGGCCAAATGGCAATTTTCCTCATACAATTAGGTTCGAAATAGGCATTGCAGAATAATGCAAACATGTCCTTAGAGTTTTGGACATTATCGACCCTTGTATGTCTTTCCCATATGCAGTGATGCCAGCTGATAGCAGCTGGGGGACATGCTGGAAACACATTTCCTGCCCTCGCATTGTTACACTCATGGGTGCCCAAATTGCTGAGTTTACTGTTGGCACCCTGAGCGAGGCACAATAGACGGGTGTTTTATATATTTTTTCCAGCTGTTTCAGTCATAACAGTTTCTTGGAGCTGGTGAGAAACCAAATAATGAATGTTGTCAGCCAGGTTCTCATCCATAGCCTCACCAGTCCCTTCCGATATAGCAAAACTTGATGCTACATCGGGAACACCCGGAGCGTGGCTCTTGTGCTCTGGTGTATACACATAAGTAGGGACACCAACTTCAGGGCCAGTCTCCTCCTGCCCTGGTACTCCCGAGTCTTGCTCTAGGGAGACCTCATCCAGACCTAAATAAGGCACTGGAGAGTCAGATTCCCATTTTTGACAGGCACCATACTCAGTGTATGGAACTCCTTTGGAGGCTGCCAGGGAAGCTCTGGGTCTTTGGACCCTTGACTGAGTAAAGTGTGGAGCATTTTCTCCATTTCCAGTCTCCCCACATTCTTGTCCTGTCTTGGAGGAAAGTTACTTTCTTTTACATTTTCTTGTGTATTTGTGCATAAAACTAAGAAAACTGCATCTGGTAACACATACTCAGAACAGACCTTGTATGTGCTTTCCTACCGTTGTGGCCTCAGTGCCCTGCGACACTAGAGCAGCTGGAAGGTTATTAACTACGGAAATAACGGCCACCGGTATCGGAACCTGCACCGCACTTATCTATTTTCCCGATCGCTGCGATGGGACCGCAATGCTGCGTGACCCACGCTTGCTCCTCCCGCTGTACCACAGGCTCCTGCTGACTCGCAAGCCAGCCTTACGGAGCTTAAATCTCGCTGGAAAGTTTTTTAACTTACCTGAGAGATTTTCTACATACTGCTGGTGGAGCTGTGCTCTCCAGCCTGTTCAATGCGACATGCGTCGATGTAATGACGCACATGCGCCTGGCGGTGCTTCTTCACATAGTCACTCACGTGACTCCGAAGTAAAATGACCATGTGTGCCGTGTGGTGAAGACCTTGGATACATTGACGTATTCATCACCGGTGTTGGTTGAGTATTGGGCAATGGTATTGTTCACATCAATAGATCAATGTTTGTCTCGAAACTCATCTCATGACAGTAGCCAATGGAATCACAGGATTGGTGCAAAAATCATCTGATAGTACCAATGAAATCAGGGTTTGTGTAAAAACCTACTCGGCAATGGCAGGATTACCTAATTTTTATGTGAAATAAGTGCACGCAGCGCATATCACAAGCGTGAAGATCAAAGACCCTTGCGGCCGGGGTCCAGAGCCCGCTTAAGAGCCCTGGAAGCGCTGGGGTTTTAGATGCTCTCTGGTGCATTCTGAGCCTTATTTTGGAGCATTTTTGCACCAAATCTATGACAAATATCTCAAACTAATTTTCGTTGAATCAAGAGTAATGAGTGGTTGGAATGGGATGATTGGGATCATTGTTGTATACATTTTTTAAAATCAAGAATTGAGGCTGTCCTTGTTTTAATAACCAAGTTGTACTGTAAAATTTTATGTCAAATGTTATAAAGGAGCATGCAAACACTGCAAATAAAATACTGTAAGTTTTTGCAGTAAATAAAATCTTTTATTAGAAAATGTTTTGTGTGTTGATTTGATTGCCTGTTACTGTTCGACTGTGTTAGTGTGTGCACATTAAAAATGAAAGCCGCAAACTATGGAATTCATATTTTTCAGTATTGTTATCAAGGAAAAGAAAGCAGTTCCAATTGTTTGATATTCATATGGAGAAAATATAATTGCTCTAAAACCTACCTTTATTTTGCAATCTCACTAAAGATAATTCCCCTTTCCCTCTACTCCTCCTCCTTCCCCCTCTCTCTCCTTTCCCCTCCCTCTTCCTCCACCTCTGTCTCCCTCCCCCATCTCTCTCTCCCCTTACCCCTCTCTCTCTCTTCCCCTCCCCCTCTCTCTCTCTCCCCCTCCCCTCCATCTCTCTTCCCCCTCAAGCCCCCCTTTCCCCCTCTCACATCCCCCCTCTCTGTCCTTCCCCCTCTCTCTCCCTCCCACGCATTGAGGCTCCGACTCCGCACTGCAGACACCGCAGCCCCCCCCCCCCCCCAGCCCAGAGAAACGGGCACTCCCGCAACGCAATATTCCACTACTTACCTGGAGTAGACACCTAGGATCTTTGGTAGACGAAGCATCGAGGTGATTGTGTGGAGTGCAAATGAAGATCTGAACCCTCCCGGGCCCACTGCGCACGCGCGGAGAGACAGCGTCATTTTGCGTCGCTACTGCATCACTGGCTTCCCCCAACAGCGCAGGCGCGGATGGTCGCATTTTTTTTTCCCCAAAACCTCCAGCGGGCCGGAACCAGAATTTCGGCTAATTTCCGTCAAAGTGGAAACGCTAATAGCGCTACAAATTTTTTTTTCTCTGATTTTTTTTTTACTCTGGGGAAAAAAACACCTTGGCCGGAGATTCTGAGGCCCTAGGCTTAAGCTTGTGAAGCTATACGTAAATCCGGCCCTGAACTTGTGACTCCAGCCCTCCAATGTGGTTGACTCCTAACTGCCTCCTCAGTGTAAGGGTGATTAAGGATGGGCACGTCTCATCAACGAACAGATATATTAAAAAGAATTTGCTCTTTATCCCTTCACATCTGGGCCTCACAAAACCTATTAGTCTCATTCCTTAGAATATTGGGTTTTGTTGTCATTAGTAGATAGTACAGTCCAGGAACAGGCCCTTCGGCTCACGACGTCCATGCTGAACATGATTCCTAGACAAACGCCTGCACGTGAATCTATATCCCTCCATTCCCTGCTATATCAGTGTGCTTATCTAAAAGTCTCTATCGCATTTGACTCCATCACCACGCCCAGCAGGAACCCACCACTCTCGCATTAAAAATCTTGCCCTGCACATCTCCTTTAAACTTTGCCACTCTAGTGTTTGATATTTCCACCCTGTGAAACAGAAATATGGAATCTATTAGGTTGACTGGTTTTATTTCCAAAAATACAATTTATTCAAAATATAAAAATATATACAAGAACAGTGTCAAAACTCTTCCAACATTCTCAGCGTTTGCACATTCATTAGCGTTGTATTTGGTAGGGTTCACAAAAACCATCATTATACCCAGCACCCTTCCCGTTTATGTGGCTCCCCTGGGGTGATATCCATTCTCTTGTTTGAGGGGCATCTCCACCACACTCTGCCCCCCAATGTCCAGCTGCGGAATAACCCTAGACTGTGGCCCTCCCCCACAGAGCCTTGGCGTTGGCTGCACCGAGCTTCAGTGCGTCCCTCAGCACGTACGCCTGCAGTCTGGAGCGGGCCAGTCGGCAACATTCCCCGACGGACATCTAGCTCTGCTGGGAGACCAACAAGTTTCGGGCTGACCAAAGAGCGTCTTTCACCAGGTTGATGACCTTCCAGCAGCACTGATGACCATCTTTAAATATGTCGCTGGGAACAGTCCATAAATCAGAGAGTCCTCTGATATGGAGCTGTTCGGGATAAACTTCTTGATTAACCATATAACCATATAACAATTACAGCACGGAAACAGGCCCTCTCGGCCCTTCCAGTCCGTGCCGACCATTTATTTTCCCCTAGTCCCATCTACCTGCACTCAGACCATACCCCTCCATTCCCTTCCCGTCCATATACCTATCCACTTTACTTTTAAATGTTAAAATCGAACCTGCCTCCACCACTTCTGCTGGAAGCTCATTCCACACAGCCACCACTCTCTGAGTAAAGAAGTTCCCCCTCATGTTACCCCTAAACTTCTGACCCTTAATTCTCATGTCATGCCCACTTGTTTGAATCTTCCCTACCCTCAATGGGAAAAGCTTATCCACGTCAACTCTGTCTATCCCTTTCATCATTTTAAAGACCTCAATCAAGTCCCCCCTTAACCTTCTGCGCTCCAAAGGATAAAGACCCAACCTGTTCAACCTTTCTCTGTAACTTAGTTGCTGGAACCCAGGCAACATTCCAGTAAACCTCCTCTGTACTCTCTCTATTTTGTTGACATCCGTCCTATAATTAGGCGACCAAAATTGGACACCATACTCCAGAATTGGTCTCACCAATGCATTGTACAATTTTAACATTACTTCCCTACTCCTATATTCAATGCTCTGATTTATAAAGGCCAGCACACTAAAAGGTTTCTTTACCACCCTATCTACATGCGATTCCACCTTCAGGGAACTATGCACAGTTATTCCTAGATCCCTCTGTTCCACAGCATTCCTCAATTCCCTACCATTTACCATGTACGTCCTATTTTGATTTGTCCTGCCAAGATGTAGCACCTCACACTTATCAGCATTAAACTCCATCTGCCATCTTTCAGCCCACTCTTCCAAATGTCCCAAATCTCTCTGTAGACTTTGAAAATTATCCACAGCACCACCTATCTTAGTATCATCTGCATACTTACTTATCCGATTTTCCACCCCATCATCTAGATCATTGATGTACATGACAAACAACAGTGGACCCAACACAGATCCCTGAGGCACCCCACTGGTCACCGGCTTCCAGCCTGACAAACAGCCATCCACCATTACTCTCTGGCATCTCCCATTCAGCCACTGTTGAATCCATCTTCCTACTCCGCCATTAACACCCAAAGATTGAACCTTCTTAACCAACCTTCCATGAGGAACCTTGTCAATGGCCTTACTGAAATCCATATAGACAACATCCACTGCTTTACCCTCATCAATTTCCTTAGTAACCTCTTCAAAAAATTCAAGAAGGTTTGTCAAACATGACCTTCCAGGCACAAATCCATGTTGACTGTTCTTGATTAGACCCTGTTTATTCGAACTGGTAAGTTCTCGTTTAATCTTACTATTATCACTTATAACCTTATGAAACCGTGGCAAAGGACCCTTGTATCATTCTCCAGACTCTCTTTGCAGATCCACACTCTGCAAAGAGGTGGCCAACCGTATCCAATGACTGATGTTCACCATAACTGACTCTCTTATTGCTCTGAACCTAATGTTTTTTAGACAGATCCAGAGAGTAGTGAAGAATTAACCTCTTTAGAGAGACATGGCATGGAAAAAGGCCCTTTGTCCCACCATTACCATTAACCACATATTAGTGCTAATCCTTCCTTCATCTCTTTCTATATATTTTCCTCACACTAATTAAGTTTAGTTTACTTTAGACTTTAGAAACAGGCCGTTCGGCCCAGAAACATGTTTACGCATGTACACAAAACGTATGTACGAGGTGAGATCTGCTGTATGATTTTACGGGTTGTATGCAAAATAGTATTTTTTACCGTACCCAAGTACATGTGACAATAAAGTGTAATTGATTCATTGAATTCTTGATTCATGGAATTGAAATTGTCTCTAGGACAATTAGTAGGATAGAACTAGTGTGAACGAGTGATTGTTGGTCGGTGGTGACTCGGTGGGCCGAAGGGCCTGTTTCCATGCAGTATCTCTAACTAACTAACTAACTAAACTGGCAGTGCCCGAGATCAGGATTGAACCCGCGGAGTTTCCTCATCATTCAAATTGTGTTCATTTAAAACATATTAGGTATCTTGGTATTCAAAATTCATGCTTTATTTTGACTCATGCTTTCCAACGAAGGCGAGATTATATTGATTCTGTCTGCAATATAGTTCCTGGAATCCCGGTCCTCTGATATTAATCCTTTGGCTCCGAGATGCATTGTGCCACATACATACCTGTGGCGTGCCATTACCTGCTTTGATCTTCGGGTCCAAGCCTGCTTGCAACAGATTGATCCTATCATTCCCGTCAACCCTCTTCCTATTTCCGTGACATTCCCACAATTCTCTCTTCCGTCTCACATGTTCATCAATTCTCACTTGTCTTTGATTCTTTTGTAGGAACAAGGAACTCGAGATGAGGCACAGTGGCACAGGGGTGAAGTTGCTGCCTTACAGCGCCAAAGACCATGGTTCGATCCTGACTATGGGTGCTGTCTTTATGGAGTTTGTACATTCTCTATTTTACCTCAGTGTTTTTGTTTGTCCTTTTACGCTCTCAGTTAAAAAAAAAAATTAAATATAAATTTGTGCTTTTTATGTTATTATTTGTCTATGTCCTTGCTGTTTTAAATTGTGTTTTTGTTTAGACATGGGTTTTTATGAAAAGCACTTTGGGTTGCATTCAATTGTATGAAAAGTGCTATACAAATAAAGTTATTATTGTTATTCTACCCATGACCAAGTGGGTTTTCTCCGGGTGCACTGGTTTCCTCCCACACTCCAAAGACGTACAGGTTTATTGGTTAATTGGCTTCAGTAAACATTGGAAACTGTCCCTAGTGTGTAGGATAGTGGCAGTGTATGGGGTGATCGCTGGTCGGTGCTGTTTCGGTGGGCCGAAGGGCCTGTTTCTATGCTGTATCTCTAAGGCTAAGCTAAACTAATGCTGGTTTACACACAAGGACACAAAGTGCTGTGGTAACTCAGTGGGTCAGGCAGCATCTCTGGAGAACGTGGATCGGTAACGTTTTGAAGAAGGACCCCGACCCGAAACATCACCCATCCAAGTTCTCCAGGGATGCTGCCTGACCTGCTGAGTTACTCTAGCACATTGTGTCTCTTTTCTGTAAACCAGCATCTGCAGTTCCTGAGTTTCTACAAGAGTCAAGAGTGTTTAATTGTCATAGGTACTGAAACTGAACACCGACATTCTTAATTACAGCAGCTCAACAGGTCTGTAAGCATAGAAGAGCTACTGTAGAAGCAAAGAACTGCAGATGCTGGTTTACAAAAAGACACAAAGTGCTGGAGTAACTCAGCAGGTCAGGCAGCATCTCTGGAGAGCGTTTCAGGTTGAGACCCTTTCTTCAGACTAATTATTTTGCTGCTGAACCGTAGTTTACAGCGGTCAATTAACCCACCGTTACGTCTTTGGGATGTGGAAGGAAACCGGCGCATCTACGGGAGACCCTCAGGACCACGAAGAGATTGTGCAAATTCCACACAGATCGTACCATGTGTCAGGATCGAACCTGTGTCACTGGGGACGTTGAGGCAGCAGCCCTAAGTGCTGTGTTACCTTGCACCCTTAAATAGTATAAATCAATGTAGATACAAAGAGCTGCAGATGCTGGTTTACGGAAAACAAAGAGACAAAGTGCTCAGCGATGTGAAGGTCAAAACAAAAATACAGATGCTGGAAGTCTGAAATAAAACATGAAAATGTTGGGAAACACACAATGGGTCAGGCAGCATCAGTGGGAAGAGAAACAAAACTAATCAAGCTCTTTCGCCAGCGACATAACAGCCTGCAAACCTGCTCCAGTGTATGGAGTGTGGGAGGAAACCAGAGATCCCGGAGAAAACCTACGTAGGTCATGGGGAGAATGCACAAACTCCATACAGCCAGCATCCGTAGTCAGGATGGAACCCGGGCCTCTGCCGCTGTAAGGCAGCAACTCTACCGCTGTACCACCGTGCTGCCTAAGAGTGTCTTGGTGTCATGCAATGCAGAATCCATTTGAGTCAAAGAGGAGACAAATTGCAGAACTATTTTAATCCAGACCCTTTGTAGAAAGCTACACAAATCAGAACTAGATTTGAAAGAACTTCTGAAACCATTAGTGACTATATAATCATGTGGAAGAATCTTGTCCCATTATGCTATTTTAAACCTTCCAGAGTCAATTGTTGCAGAAAAGATTTATGTGCATATTAACATATTACATTTGTAACTTTGTCACTTGAGGCTGCATGCAAGATTGCAATATCAGCAGAAAATGCTTCTGAAAATGCTGAAGAATTTTGCTTAATGCCATTGATATTCAAAATACATTTAGACAGCTACATGGATAGGATATGTTTCGAGGGTTATGGGCAAGCACAGGCAGGTGGGACTAGTGTAGATGGGGTATTTTGGTTGGCATGCGCAAGTTGGGCTGAAGGGCCTGTTTTCATACTGTATGACTCTATGACAAAGTTCTGGAGCAACCCAGTGGGTCAGACAGCACCTGTGGAGGGAATGGACAGACGATGTTTTGGTTTGGGACACTTCTTCAGACAGCTAATGTTAACATGCAGGTGGAACACACACAGTGTTAACTCGCAGACACAGCTAGCTGGCGGCAAATTAGTTTAGTTCGTTTTGTTTCTCTTCCCACAGATGCTGCCTGACCTGTTGAATATTTCCCAGGCATGGCACGGTGGCGCGTTGGTAGAGCTGCTGCCTCACAGCGCCAGAGACCCAGGTTCGATCCTGTCTATGGGTGCTGTTTTTACAGAGTTTTCCCGTTCCTCCTGTGACCGCTTGGGTTTTCTCCGGATGCTCCGGTTTCATCCCACATCCCAAAGAGATGCAGGTTTGTAGTTGAATTGGCTTCTGAACATTGTCCTTTGTGTGGAGGATAGGACCAGTGTATAAGGATCGCTGGTCGGCGTGGACCCAGTGGGCTGAAGGGCCTGTTTCCACCCTGTATCTCAAAACTAAACCTGGCACGGTAAATGCTTTGCATGTACAAATTCCAAGCCTCAGTCATGTTAAGAGAATTTTGTAGGATGTTTGCTGATACAGTGGCAGCAGGTGTTTAGCACAGGTGGGCCAGTATAGGGGAGGACAATGCTTTACCTGTAGAAAGGTATGGCACACAGCCATGGTATGTATGGTTAGACCAAGGACTGTCAGCTAGAATGATTAGTAAGTTTCCAATTTAAGGACACATAAAATGACTCAAGGCTTTTATAATTTTGAAACTGACAGTCAGCTTGAAGCGTCAGCAATGAAAAATGTAATGATTCAAAATTCAAATGAAAGTTGAATTATTATGGCTCATAATGAAAATGACTGATTACAGGAAGAGGTATTATTATCAAAAGGTTTGGCAAAATTCCCAGATACAACACGTATCTGTCAAGCAGTGAACTGGTATCCCCAACTGCACGTATAGGAAGGAACTGCAGATGCTGCTACAAACCAAAGATAGACACAAAAAGCTGGAGTAACTCAGCAGGACAGGCAGCATCTCTGGAGAGAAGGAATGGGTGCCGTTTCTGCAAGGGTCTCAACCCGAAAACTCACCCGTTCCTTCTCTCAAGAGACGTTGCCTGTCCCGCTGAGCTACTCCAACTTTTTTTTGTCTATTTCCCGATTATACTAACAGACAGACTAAAGAGGGTTCCCGACCCGAAACCTCACCTATCCATAGAGACCAAGTGTGGAAATACTCAGAGTGTCAGGCAGCATCTGTGGAGGAAATGGATTGGAGACGTTTGGGATCGGGACCCTTCTCCCGCCCCGAGCCCTCAGCTATCCTTTTTCTCCAGAGATGCTGCCTGACCCGCTGAGTTTTATGCCTTTTTGTACACAGACAGACTGACAGAAAACGTTTAGCTCATAGATCAGAGAATAGATAGATTAGCCAGATCTCAACAAACCTCTAATGTAAAGCTTTTAGTTATTAGTTTTAGAGATACAGCATGGAAATAGACCCTTCGGTCCAGCAAATACACAGTGACCATCCAGCACCCATTCACACTGCCTTTATGTTATTCCCTATACATTAGGGGCAATTTATGGAGGCCAATTAACCTGGGCCATTGGCAACACAAGTTTGAATCCTAGCAGGGCAACTAAATTTAACTAATTCTGTAGTTACATAGAAACATAGAAAATAGGTGCAGGAGGAGGCCATTCGGCCCTTCGAGCCAGCAGCGGCATTCATTGTGATCATGGCTGATCATCCGCTATCAATAACCCGTGCCTGCCTTCTCCCCATATCCCTTGACTCCACTAGCCCCTAGAGCTCTATCCAACTCTCTCTTAAATCCATCCAGTGATTTGGCCTCAACTGCCCTCTGTGGCAGGGAATTCCATCAAAATTCACAACTCTCTGGGTGAATTTTTTTTTTCTCACCTCAGTCTTAAATGACCTCCCCTTTACTCTAAGACTGTGGCCCCTGGTTCTGGACTCGCCCAACATTGGGAACATTTTTCCAGCATCTAGCTTGTCCAGTCCTTTTATAATGTTATATGTTTCTATAAGATCCCCCCTCATCCTTCTAAACTCTAGTGAATACAAGCCTAGTCTTTTCAATCTTTCCTCATATGACAGTCCCGCCATCCCAGGGATCAATCTCGTGAACCTACACTGCACTGCCTCAATCACAAGGATGTCCTTCCTCTAATTAGGAGACCAAAACTGTACACAATACAATTAAATATTAATTATCACTGACAATAACCTCTAAACTAAAATATGTTTGTAAAAGGTTAGGTAGTCCACCAGACACCACCGGGGAAAAACCTCTTGCTATCTTTTACCATATGTCCCACATGTGACCACAGATAAAGGCGGCACAGTGGCGCAATGGTAGCGGTAGGGTTTCAAAGGAAGGCAGGAGAATGGGGTTGAGAGGGGAAAATAGATCACACGTGATCGAATGGCAGAACAGGCTCGAAGGGCTGAATGGCCTCATTATGCCCCTATGTCTTACGGGAAGGAGAGGGACAGAAGGGTAGGGTGCACTGTGGATCCGTGGGAAAACTTTTCTGAGAGTAACTTTAACTGGTGTTATATTTAAGAGCTGTGTGTGCCTTTAAAAACAGAGCCAGAATATGACTTCATGACCTATGTATAATTATTTGCAACGATTGGGAACTCCTTCTCAAAAGTCCCTTCTTCGGAACCCTTGGTTGACCATGATCGAAGAGAACAGATGGAAAGCTTAAAGGAGAAAATGCGTGCATGCCTCGACACCACTAACAAATCTACTTCAAGCCTGTTTGTAGCTTTGTACTGCCAAAGACATCTACTACAAACCTACTGACCCATAGCTATCAAGACTACACTTCTTCCCACCCTGTTTCCTGTAAAGACTCTATCCCCTACCTCAAATTCCTCTGTCTACGCCGCATCTGCGCCCAGGATAAGGTTTTCCATACCAGGGCATCGGAGATGTCCTCATTCGTTAGGAAATGGGGGTTCCCCTATTCCATTATAGATGAGGCTCTCACTGGGGTCTCCTCGATATCCCGCAGCTCCACTCTTGTTCCCCCTTTCCCCCATTCGTAACAAGGACAGAGTCCCCCTTGTCCTCACCTTCCACCCCATCAGCCATTGCATACAGCATATAATCCTCCAACATTTTCGCCACCTCCAACGTGATCTCACTGGCCACATCTTCCCATCTCCACCCCTTTCTGTTTTCTGCAGAGACCGTTCTCTATGAAACTCCCTGGTCAACTCGTCTCTTCCCACGCAAACCACCCCCTCCCCAGATACTTTCCCCTGCAGCCGTAGGAGATTCAACACCTGTCCCTTTACCGCCCCCCTCGACTCCATCCAAGGACCCAAACAGTCTTTCCAGGTGAGGCAGAGGTTAACTTGCCTCAACTACTGTACCGCTGTTCCACGTGTCAACTTCTCTACATCGGCACGACAAAGCGCAGGCTCGGCGATTGTTTCGCTGAACACTTCTGGTCAGTTCATCTTGACTTACCTGATCTCCTTGTTGCTCAGCACTTCAACTCCCCCTCCCATTCCCAATCTGACCATTCTGTCCTGGGCCTCCTCCATTGTCAGAGTGAGGCCCAGTGCAAATTGGAGGAACAGCACCTCATATTTCGCTTGGGTAGTTTACACCCCAGCTGTATGAACATTGACTTCTCTAACTTCAAGCAACCCTTGCTTTCCCTCTCTATCCCATCCCCCTTCCCAGTTTTCCCACCAGTCTTACTGTCTCCAACTACATTCTATCTTTGTCCCGCCCAAGCCTCTGACATCAGTCTGAAGAAGGGTCTCGACCCGAAACGTCACCCATTCCTTCTCTCCAGATGCTCTCTCTGAGTTATTCCAGCATTTTGTATCTATTATGAACAGATGATCGATAGTCAGCACAAACCCGGTGGGCCGAAGGGTCTTTTTTCATGCTGCATCTCCAAAGTAAACTAAGCTACAATAAAGTGCCACACCATCACCGTCTCCATCCTCCTACTAATGTTAACTGCTCGTCCAGTTCCAAAGCAGTTGGGAATAAGTAAAAAATGCTGTTTTTACCACAGAGATGAATGATGTGGCCAATGATATAAAAAAAAAATTAATAAAGTTGAAATGATCCCAAACCAAAACTATAACACTGCCTGTGTGCTTTGTTGCAAAAGCATGTTCTATTCTCCTTGGTAAACCAGCATCTGTAGTTCCTTGTTTCTATGCTACAACACTAAATGTGGTACTATAACAACATGTAAATGATACTTGGACAGGTATGTTGATAGGAAAGGTTGAGAGGGATATGGGCCAAGCGTGGGCAGTTGGGACCAGTGTAGATGGGGCATCTTGGTCGGCGTGGGCAAGTTGGTGCCGAAAGGGCCTGTTTCCGTGCTCTATGACACTAATGGATTGCTGACCATCTTCCGATTGCAAACTTTCCCTGTCTCTGTTCTTCAGCTTCATTCTACCTTGCTACCAATACTTTGCATTCCCAGTACCTTGCCTTCCTTCTGAACTCCACCCTGCTATAAAACTGTGATGTATCTATAGGTCTAGTGGACACATAAGACCACAGATTGAGTCGCATGTGCCCTTGCTATTCCCTGTTGTCCATATTTCCTATTCTACAGGGAGGAAGATGATCTGCAAGATGATGAGCAATCAGTGAGACACAGTGATACAGTGGTAGAATTGCTGCTTTAAACCCCTGTCTCGCATGGTGCGAGTCCACCCACGAGTGATCCCGAGTTAAAAACAAATCAAAAATGTGGTAATCACGTAGAATTAACATAGCGAGAACGTCGGAACTCGTGAACGTAACTTAGCGACTCACAAGGCTAACGGCAGGTACTCGGGAAACGTGTTAACTCGTGAAAGATTTTCAACATGTTGAAGGATTTCCACGAGTCAAATATACTCTTGAAGGAAAAGTTTGATACTTTTAAACTCGTTGTCATACCGTAGTAGCCCGTGAGTTTACCGTGGTGACTCGTGAGTAACTCGTGGGTGTGGCCTGAGTGTACACCAGCGGGACGCGAGAAAAGTGACCATGCTGAGTGAATTCCCACATATATGAAGCAGAGAGAAACGTGAGTTCTACATCTAACTTTGGCATTAAGCAGCGGGGCTCCCTCCTTGTTTCACTCTGGTTTGCAGCACCAGCAGTATGTTGGTGCAACTCGGAGTGCATGTCACACCGAAGGAAGGCTTCCTCTTCGTCCCAAACTGCTGGCCTTTGGTAGGTATGTTCGAAAACTTACCTTAAGCAGCGCTGCAATTCTGCCGCTCCCCGTGTGCGTGACTTTGGCGCCTTTCAGAGGGGGGCGTTTTTCCACATACTGGGCAAATACTTAAAGTGCCGTTTTTCCACATACTGGGCAAATCGATCAATGTCGGGCGATTTTGTTGCGGAAGAAAAATTGCTCCGACATTTCAAGTATTAAGGTATTTTAAAATTACGCTAGATTATTTATTATCTAGCGTAATTTAAAAATCACCTTCAAAAGCCGTGAGCGCCGACAACGGGAAGGATTTTGCATAGGGGAGAAAAAAAGGTAAATAGTTTATTTTTATATTAAAAGTTGGTTTTTATGGAGGATTTAATAATATTTTCATGTTGCGAAATGGGGTCCAAAAGAAATGTATGAACCGGCTGTATTTTTTATACTGACTTCACAGCAAACCACAACGTTCCAATCCACCGCATTCCACTAAAACCCACTCGCTAGTTGATTTAAATGGCCATTAATTTACAGGCATTAAACACTAAATTCCTTTCATTTGGCCCAGAAATTCATGAAAATGAGATTTAAAAATTATGTTATATTATGGATTATTGTGTGACTGTTATTTGGACACTTAGGCAATTTAAAAAAAAGTTTTTTTCTTAAGAAATGGATAGATGTTTAGATCTACTCATTGAATTTTGTAATTAGCTACAATTAGATTAACTAATTATATGCTTTAATTTCAGGTCATCCAAGTAAGATTGTTTCATATTTGTTTCAGAATGCTTCAATCTATAATAACTGGAAATTTCATTGAGTTCTCTTAATTTTTAACAAAGTTATGGGCTTTTAATGATTCTAGATCACAGCTTTCAGCTCACAGAGTTAAGTCAATTGAAAGGCAATGGGGAGCAAGATGCTAATTTCCGAGTATGGAAATGGTCATAACTTTCTTAATATTGAATATATGAAAGTGAATTAGGTGTCAAATTAAACTTCTTTTTATGCTTTATCTGATGGGATAATTTGCAGACTTGATTTTTAAAATCTCAAAATTTTGTAACATTGCTACCTTTGGAGGGAATTAGCGCAACGCCGGGTAGGTAGATGGGGTGGGCAAATTTCACCGTGGGCACGCCCAAGGCAGATGGACGTGCAGAACCCATCTGTTTGCATGGACTTTCCAATGGTCTGAATGTCCTACAAGGCGAATCTACGGCGATTGGCGCCGCAAAGGCAAGGCCAATGAATGGCCATTGTAGATTGGCTCTGCACGCTGTATGGACATGTTGAACTGCAAAGGTACCACGGCGACCAAGTACTGAGGGAACTGATTCGGAACCTGATCGTGGAGATTAACGGCAGCCACACAAGCAAGCTCCGCTGGCACACCACCGGGCAGCCCTGGAATATCTCAACCCGCCGAGGATGATCCGTGGCTCGGCCGACCCCGAGCTTTATCAAATTGCCCAAAACACCACCTCACGTACCCGGTCCGTCGCCACCGCCTCCTTGCTGCACAATGGCAGCGAGTGCGGGGCCGAGATCCTGCCTAGTATTTTTAAGTTCTGAAATTGAATAACTTTCAATACTGAATCAGAATATACTTCCTGTATGGGATGCTGTCCAGCACCTCTATTTGATACTTAAAACAGGCCTTCATTCACGGTGGTGCAGCGGTAGAGTTGCTGCCTGACAGCGAATGCAGCGTCGGAGACCCAGGTTTCATCCCCACTACGGGCGCTGTCTGTACTGAGTTTGTAAGTTCTCCCCGTGACCTGCGTGGTTTTTCTCCGAGATCCTCCCACACTCCAAAGACATACAGGTTTGTGGGTTAATTGGCTTGGTCAATGTAAAAATGTCCATAATGGGTGTAGGATGGTGTTAGTGTGCGGGGATTGCTGGTCGGCGCTGACCCAGTGGTCCGAAGGGTCTTTTTCCGCCCTGTATCTCTAAACTAAACTAGACTAACAGGGGAGAACACTGGACCTTCTTGGTCAGTTTATTATTTTACACATATACATTACACAGATCACGGAATGTGAAATAAAGCTGGCAAGACGAGGTCATGCAAGAAACGGAGGAAAACGGGAGACGATTTTATTCAGCAACTCTGTTCCGGCAGATCATCTATCCTGTGTGAAGAAACCTAACTTTCAGAGGATTTAAATCTTGAGTTCAACTTCTACCTGAATTTAATCGATTTACAAAAGCTTTGAAGTTCTTCCTGTGGGAACTCGTTTAAACTCGTGAACATAAACTTGGAATCTCATAGACAACCACGAGTTAGATTTTTTCATTCACTCGGGATCACTCGTGGGTGGACTCGCACTGTGAGACAGGGCTATTACAGTGCCAGGGACCCAGGTGCGATCCTGACTACAGACATTGTCTATATGGAATTTGTACGTTCTTGTCATCATCGCGTGGGTTTTCTCCGGGTGCTCTGAGTTTCCTCCCATACTCCAAAGACGTGCAGGCTTGAAGGTTAAGGGCCTGTCCCACTGTACGAGCTATTCAAGAGTTCTCCCGAGTTTCCCCTGATTCGAACTCGGAGAATTACGCTAATAGCCGCTTGTAGGTACTTGGGGCTCTTGTGGACATTTTTCAACATGTTGAAAATATTTCACGAGCTTACCGCGTTTCCCGAGTACCTGCCGTTAGCGTTACGAGCCGCTAAGAGACGTCCCGAGCTCTGACGTACCCGCTACGTACATTCTACGTACTTACCACAAGTTTGATTTTTTTTAAAACTCGGGAGAGGTCTTGAATTACCTCGTACAATGGGACAGGCCCTTTAATTGGCATCGGTAAAGATTGTATATTGTCCCTAATGTGCAGGATAGTGCTAGTGCACAGGGATCGCTGGTTGGCACAGACTCAGTCGGCCGGACAACCTGTTTCCGCTCTCTATCTCTAAACTAAACAATCTACCTCAAACCCCAGTGGCTGTCCTTATCAAAAATACAAACTTTACATTCTCAGCACTCACCTGATAAATGAACATAACATTTTATTGAAGGAACTTTTATTAAATGAAGCTTTTATTACGTGAACAAGTTGCTTCTGGCCATGAAATGCAATAACAAATATGCTTAGACTTTCATGTTCTGGTATTGCCCATCAGCAACACCATCATTTGAGTAGCAAATATCTTTTGGAACTTGCAAGCTGTAATTTCCAGAATAACCTGCCAAGGAATATGAGCTATGTTGACTCCATCTACACCTCACGCTGCCCCGGCAAGGCCACCAGCATAATCAAGGACAAGTCTCACCTCGGTCACTCCCTCTGATCCCCTCTCCCATCAGGCAAGAGGCACAGAGGTGTGAAAACGCACACCTCCAGATTCAGGGACAATTTCTTCTCAACTGTTATCAGGCAATTCAACCATCCTACCATCCACTAGAGAGCGGTCCGGAGCTACTATCTGCCTCATTGGAAATTCTTGGACTATCTTTATTCGGACTTTATCTTGCACTAAACATTGTACCCTTTATCCTGTATCTGTACATTGCGGACAGCTTGATTGTATTGCAAATATAACTCAGCTGTTTAAGAAGGGAGTGAAACAGCAGAATGGAAACTACAGGCCTGACTTCGGAGGTTGGTAAGATTTTTGAGTCCATTATAAAAGATAAGGTTTCTGAGTACTTAGAAGTTCATGATAAAATTGTCCAAAGTCGGCATGGTTTTGTGAAGGGGAGATCTTGCCTGACGAACCTGTTTGAGGAAATAAATAGTAGGATGGACAAAGGAGTCAGTAGATGTTGTTTACCTTGATTTTCAAAAAGCCTTTGATAAGGTGCCACATGTGAGGCTGCTAAAGAGGGCAGATACGAGCATGGATAGCAGGTTGGCTGAATGGCAGAAGGCAAAGAGCAGCAATAAAGGGGGCTTTTTCTGGTTGGCTGCCAGTGACCAGCGGTGTTTCACAGAGGACAGTGTTTGGACCGCAACTCTTCACGGTATACATATCAATGATTTGTATGAGGGTATTGAAGACTTTGTGGCCAAGTTTGCAGATGCTATGAATGTAGGTGGAGGGGCAGGTAGTGTAGAGAAATCAGGGACTCTACAGAGGACTTGGAATGACTGGGACAGTGGACAGAGAAGTGACAGATGGAATACAGCGTTGCAAAGTGTGGAGTCATGCATTTTGGTAGTAGGAATAAAGGCGCAGACTATTTTCTAAATGGAATGAGAATCCAGAAACCGGAGGTGCAAACGGACTTGGGAGTGCTGGTGCAGGATTCCCAAAAAGTTAATTTGCAAGTCGAATTGGTAGTAAGGAAGGCAAATGCAATGCTCGCATTTATTTTGAGAGGACTAGAATATAAAAACAGGGATGTAATGCTGAGGCTTTATGAGGTGCTGGTCAGACCGCATTTGGAGTATTGTGAGGAATTTTGGGCCCCATATCTGAGGAAATATGTGCTAGCATTGGAGAGGGTCCAGAGGAAGTTAATGAGAATGATCCCAGGGATGATTAGGCTAACATATGATGAGTGTTGACGGCACTGGGCCTGTACTCACTGGAGTTTAGATGGATGACGGGGGACTTCATTGTAACTTACTAAATAGTGAAAGGCTTGGATAAAGTGGATATGAAGAGGATGTTTCCACTAGTGGAAGAGTCTAGCACAAGCGGCCATAGCCTCAGAATAAAAGGACGTACCTTTAGGAAAGAGATGAGGGGGAATATCATTCGTCAGAGGGTGGTGATTCTGTGGAATTCATTGCCACAGACAGCTGTGGAGGCCAAGGCAATGGATATTGTTAAGGCAGTGATTGACAGATTAGTATAGATGTCAGGGGTTATGGGGAGAAGGCAGGAGAGTGGAGGTGAGAGGGAAAAATAGATCAGCCATAATTGAATGGCGGAGTAGATTTGATGGTCCTGTAGCGGTAGATTTTCATATCTTTCAGGTAATTATCACCCTAGCCGCTATTTGGATGAGAATGGTGGAAGGGGGTGTCTTCTAAACGCATGCGAGCTCACTCACAGAGACCTTCAGAGCTTCTTCTCAGATATGGCTTCAAAACACTGTCTTTTGATGAATAAATGCTTTATTGTTGATAGAAACAGTGAGATACATCCAAGTTTCTTCCGACTCGTTACTACAATCTTCTTCGAACTCCAGCTTATTACTTTAGACATTAGAAAACTCCTCGTGTCTCTGTAACACTGGCAAGATCTGGCATGTGGCCCACATGGCCCGCATGATCTCCCGTGGACCCCGCATGGCCCGCATGGTAGAAGGGTTAACCTTCCCTATCGACTCTCCAAACTAATCTAAAAACTAAACTTCTGCGCAAGCATCTAAAACACGTCATAAATCCCACCCACAATATAACGGGCAGTCTAAAATTTAAAGGCACATGCCATCCTCAATGACATTCAAACAGGCCAAATGGCCACTACATACCGGCCCCTAATTGTTCCGAGTATATAATGAGGCCATTACTAATAAGCATTAAAAAAAGTGACCATAAAGGCTTAACATATATCAAAAGCAAAAGGTCAGGGAATAAAACCCTGTGGCTCCTCGTCGGGAAATTGAACCCTGGTCTACCGCATCACAAACGGGGATACTAAACACTATACTAATGAGGAAAAAATAACATGCACTGTATATCTGCAATCCGAATTCTTCATCGACTCTTTCATCTTCACTTTGGCCTTCTAGGAGCAAGCACAACTTGGTTATTAATCTTATTACAACAGTGGTTTTAGTTCAAAGTTTATCGTGCATACCAAACCCTTAAAATCAGGCATGATACCCAGTATATAGTCCAAAAGATAATAGTCCAAAGCTTTGACAGCATGAAACGTTTTCCTCCATGTCCGATCAACTCATGAATGTGTTGTAACAGCAATGTTGAAGTATGAAAATCCTTCAAAAGAATAACAGGATCTTTAACAATAACGTTCACCATTAAGTTTGATTTAATGTCCGAATCATTAACAGGGATTTCAATTCCCAGCTCAAGCTTTGGCCATTCTCTGTCTGGCTTGCAGAGAGATTTTAGTTAATTGATCCATTTCTTCTCGCGTCACAGAAGAAACGGTTCACTGTCAGTTCTCTGGAAACTTCATTCGCAGAATTTTCTTCTGTGTCAACATACTTCAATTGTAGAACAATAGTAACTCCCAATGCTCTTTCCATTGGCAGATCGTCTCCGTCCAAATCCAACTCTCTGGTTTCTTTGGCTCCATCATCTAGTGGAATGCTTTCACAATTGTCGCTGTTCCACTTCGAAAGTATAAATCCTCCCCTATTGCAAAGAGAAGTCAGATGTTCTACTGGTAGAATTGCTTTCTGCTCAGTAGACCTGGATTTTAAGTAATCATCCTTGTAGAAATTATTCTTCAAAGAGATTCTTAATTCATGAAATTTACTCTTCTCGCCAAACTTGCGTTTCAAAGTCTGGGTACATTGCTCTGCCATTCGACGATTATTTGGCAGGTTCACACTTTCTTGTTTGAAAGGTAAGTCCACACAATAGTGTCCATCAGTTTTCACTGAGTAATTCATAACATCCATGAACTTCAACTCTTCTTTCGACATCTCTTCAGATGGCTTGCTGCCACTTTCATTGAAGTCATGATTGTATGGCTCGATCACCGGCTTTTCTAATTCATCAGTGGACATTTGATTAACAGCAATGGCAGGACAGTTTATCTGATTTCCGATTTTGTGGTTCCTTTTCAAGGAGCCATAGATAACCCATCCAAGTTGGCATACGGTCCTTCACCTTGTCTCTTAACAATCCGTTTAGGTTCCAACGCTTTCAAAACATTTGTTCCAATAAGTAGATCAACACTAGAATTTATTTTAGATATCTTGACATCCTTCAGGTAAGGCCATTGCTTCAAGTCTTCATGTCTTGGTATATTTTGAGGACCAACAGGCATAGTTCCATGCGTAAACACTTCAGATATTGAAATGAAATAATCTCCATCCAAA